>JANHGL010021994.1:43793-64560 GCA_024611195.1 Ceyx melanurus | reverse complement strand
AGAGGTTTAAGGTCAACACAAGGAAGAACTTTTTCTCAGTGAGGGTGACAGAGCTCTGGAACGGGCTGCCCAGGGAGATTGTGAAGTCTCCATCTCTGGAGACACTTAAGACTTGCCTGGATTTGTTCCTGGGTGACTTGGTCTAGGTGATCTTGCTCAGGCAGGGGGGTTGGACTAGATGATTTTCTAGGTCCCTTCCAACCCTTAATATCTGTGAATCTGTGACTTTTTTGGGAAGACAGGAGGATGAGGCAGCTACTGAGGGCAGAACACAAATCTGCCAGTGAAGCAAGATCTATAAAATCTGCCACTCAAAAACAAAAGAAAAAGCATTCACTACCCACCTATAGGGTTGTAAAGAGGAGCTGAACAACTCTTGAGCTTGTGAAACAGCTGGTGCTGCTCCTAAACTTAGCTGAGCTTGGTGCTGTCCTTGCAGAGGTGCATAGATGGGGATAGGGATCTGCTGAACTGAAGCAGGCTGCATAAAAAAATAATCAATTAAATATTAAATAAAAGATATTTAGAAAAGCTACAGTTAAACGTATGCCAGGATCTGTGCAACATTATAAAAGTAAAAGAATGTTAAATCCCATAGCTGCATGCAGAGGTGGTATTGCTCCCATTCAGGAAAGTTACTTACTGAATTTTGTATTTCTGGTAAATAACCAGCAGAAGCTGAATTAATCCCTTGTATTTGTATAGGAACAACTGCAGAAGATTGCATATTATTTTGTACTACAAACGTAGAATAAGCCTGCACTAACATTGCCACATAAAACACCTCCCATGAATATGTACTTTTACATGAAGTGCATTTGTGAATGAAAGCTATTCTCTCAGCTTTCATAACAAATACTTTAATTCTCAGAAACAGTCAAGATCATGCTCCAGAATGAAATGGCAGGAGCAGGCATGACCTAATTTTTGAGGAGTCTTTAGTCTCACTCTCCCCTGCCCCCATTAGCTCATTAGTAGAGCTTTAAAGGCAATGAGGACAGGAAAGGGAAAAAAGGCCCAAAATAAACAAGCAAGAAATCCCCAATTACCTGAGAAAGCCCTGGTTGAAAGCCTTGCTGTTGGGCCAGGGAAGGTGGTGCCAAGCGAGCATGTTGAGTATTGAATAGATGACTTGTATCCATATAAAATGCTGGGATTTGAGCTGCAGTACCTCAGGAAGAGCAATACAATTAGTACCCAATGCCAAACATGTCTGTGCTAGAAAGGCTTTTATCAAGAGTTAGAGATGAAGCCACTGTAACTACTTTTCAGTGTGATAACTACCAGAGAGATGGGGAGAAGAAACAGACCTAAAGAGCCAGGTGTTAGACTGACACCCAGAATTTATCAATCTTGTATATGAGTATGTAACTTCAGTTCCATGCAATTCTTGGGGACAAGTAACAAAATCTGGCCAAAACAGGCATTTGGGTAAAGGAGGGGGAGGAACATGCTATACTATCAGGTAAATTTTTTTAACAAAAAATTCCATGATTCTAATGTCTTGTAGCACTTTTAGAAGGAAGTCAAGACTCTGACATTCTTGGTCTTACATAGTGATTTAATATCAAGAGATTGTCTGACTTTCCTCAACAGGCTAACAACACAGCAATATCTCTGTAATGCTTATGTATTTCGAGTAAGATAAAAATAAGTGAATATTTGCTTACAGAATGCTCTCCCCCTCATTTTGCCTTTACTGCAGATAAAACCAGAACTGAACTCTCCAGCTTCAGAACTAAAAATAAAAGAAAAAAAAAAAAAGAAAAGAAAAAAAAAAAAAGAAAAAAAAAAAAAAAGAGATGGACTTCTGGCTTCTCAGCCACAAATACTCAAATACTATTACCTGCTGCAGACTGAGACACATAGACCTGGGGACTTTGCTGCTGCTGGGCAATGAGGGATGGCATGCAGCTCAGCTGGGAAAAGTGACTGGCAGAAGCCAGGCTGCTTGTCTGCAACTGCTGTGGTTTCACTTTACATATATTAGGAGGGTCTGAGGTGCTGGTAGTCTTTGTACTCAGGGAGGAGGTTGTGTATGTTCCAGCTCCTAGGAGAAGAGAAGCAAGTGATACATCATAAAACAGCTAAAGATATTTCAAAGCCTCATCATTCCCTGGTCAGTTTTGGGACAGATATGCAAGCACAGCCACACCTGGTAAGAAACACCAAAATCTAATACAGCTGTTTCCATCAATATAAGAGACAGGGAATACCATTCTGTACAATTAACTAATCTGTAAAAGTGCTGCAACCATAATACATCTCCCTTCTCAAGTATAGGAGTATATAAAAATACTGAAGTAGACATCTTGGTTAGGTATGCAACAAAATATTGCAATGTATGGTAGTTGTGCCTCTTGTGGTTGAGAGCCAGGCTCCAATCAAAGGTCTTTTTCAAGCACTTCAGATGAGATTTGGGCATACATCATAATATTCAAGGTGTAAACATTTAGCCAGATAATAGTATCTTTTATTTGCTGCAAAGAACCAAGGTGGAAACCACCACTGTTTGTAAAGACATTTGATCTTCCTAGTTCAAGGAGGTTTTGGTAGGAGCTGTCAAAACTTTGAATCCAAAAGCAAGAGCACAAACAAAAGAAAATCAGCTGAATATCTGAACTACCATCTGCTCCAAAATCTGCTTCCCTTCATTCAGGTGAAGAAAATGAAACCACTAAAGCAGCCAACGTAAGTTTAGTTCCTTTTTCAAGTCCACATAAGAAGCATAGAGAGATGTCATCTTACTCTTTTCAGCTGACTGAAGTGAAACAGGTGTTAATTAAAAGGTATTTGGAAGGCTGCTATGTATTTGGAAAGTGTGCTGTGACACACCAGCATAAAACTTCTGTCAGCTTTGCATTAAACATCATTCCAAAGGGAATCTAATCTCTGGAAAAACACAACCAAGGAAGAATACAACTGCTTACTACGACCTTGGCATCTGGTACCTGATAATGAAGTTGTTGGTGTAACAGAGGCCACAGGAATAGGAGGCATGGATGCACTAGAGAAAGAGCTGTAAGTACCACTGCTTGGCCCAGTGCTGCTGCTGCTGCTGCCGCTGCCGCCACTACCAGAGATGGGAGACGCTGATGAAGTCACTGGTGAACTCTTCTCCCCCATGTTTGGGGAATTCTCCCATGCTTTGCGTGCAGACTCCATCTATTCAAAAGAAAACAGATTTCCTCACCTATTAGAAGTCTCAACTACTCAGTTTTCCTCTTTGCTAACAGTTCATTTCAGATCTAAAGGCAATCAGGCTTCATGCGAGCCTCTTTTAAAAAAGGCACCGTAATCGTGCAACTCTGTTCATGCAGAAAGCAAACAGCCTTAAGTTGGAGCTTCTGACCTGTTCCAACTGCACACGTGCACAATTCTTCATGTTAACATTCAATGCTCAAAAGATAATTTTATCACACTAAATTGGCTGGATTTTATTTGACATGAAGAGCAAAAGACACAGTGAGCAAAAGGTAAAAACCCCTCTAAATATTTCCAAGAAATCCTTTACTTACAGAGTATTTGGGCCATTTTGAATCAGCTCTTTGCTTTCTTTGTAAGACATCTACCTTGAGTAATCACCAAAAATATCTAATGCACACTCCAGTAAACATGAGAATAGTAAAATTCAGATTTCCAGAGCAACTGCTGTTCAAGAAGCAATGACAAGCTGCCCCAGCTTGGCACGCTGCTTTACCTGAAGGCTAAAAATGCTTCATGCTCCTCTATTTCTATCATGATTTTGAGTTTAAGTCTTATGTGGCAAAGAAGAGGAAGCTTCCAATTTAAATATTTTATACACAATTATTTTTCACCAAAAGTGGAAAGAATTACTGCTCTACTGCACCCAATAATGACCTAATTATTGCTACATTAGAGATGCAATGCCAAATTTGAACTGAGGCACTTCTGAGTGACTACTGAAAAGGAAATATTAATGTTCAAACACACTAATTTAAAGGCTCAAACACAGTCCATGGTCATCTCTACAACCTTCAGCTGTCCCCACTTGAAGCAAAGATTTTGCTAGAGCTGAATGTCATAGGCTGAAATTGCTCAACTGGTGACTGCAAGCTTCTCAAAGCCAGGTGCTGTCTGTGGTGTATGTAAAGGGGGAAATAGCCACAAAGCTGTCTTCACTGCACCACTCAATAGAGCTCCCTAAATGGGACTTGCAATCTCCAAGTCATACTTTCAACCTGCCCTGTTCTATATAGCACAGTCTGGCAGACTTAGGTTATTTGTCTAGGTGCTTCAGAAGTGATGAAAAAAGCAAAGCAGTATCAAAGGAAGTGGGTAACAAGTTATCAATACCATGTGGAAAGTGGAGCTCTGTATTCTACAAGAGACTAAAGAGAAGGAAGGGAAACTGTTACACACCAAATTATTTGGAGGTTAAGTAACCTCTTGTCACTTTTTAGACCATTTTTCCCAGAAATTTTTCTCAGTTTTCCCTCCACAATTTTGTTCCAAATTAGCTCTGATTCTTGCAAACATGACAAACTTGAAAATTCATTATTAATATGCTGAAAAGGATTTTGCATAAGATGAAGCACAGATAAGACTACCAGCTCCTTTCTGAACACCACAGACTCTAGTAAGAAAGTCCTAGTGCTGTACTGTATTAAGAGAAAATGAAGAAGTACCTGTGAATGTTGTAACAGAGAAAGTGTAGAAGCTGCTACTATATTCACTGAGTTTCAGTGATGTCCTGGAGAGACCACCAATAGCAAAAGGTACAATTTACATACTGCATTTTGTCTTCCATTTTCCTAAGTGCAATAAAGGGTATGCAACAGTCCTGAATTTTCCTACAACTTTGCTTTTAAAGAGCTCCTGCACAATCTCTTAAATTAAGCCAGAAAAACAGATGCAAAAGAGACTGGTAGTCTAAGAGTGCCTATGCAGCACCATCTACAGACCGAACTATGAAGGAGTAAGAAGCTCTGTGAGGCTGAAGAAAGAGTTGTGATTTCACTGCTCAGTTATGGGAAAAAGAGAGCACAAGTTGAAGATCATGGGTTGCTTAAGGCTTCTCTTCACTCTTAACCCACTAGGTCCTCAACATTGCAGTAATGGTCTAGTACATATTACCCAAAGAATTAACTGAGACAAACACCATGGTGCACACCCTTAGGAATGCTGAAGTTTAAGTTATCAGGAAAAAAAAGCAGAAACTTATCAGATTCTGGACTAGATGCCTACATAGGAATTTTAGATGGAAACCTGGAACATGAAGAAGGTCAGGAAGTTCAGTTTAAGACTGCCTTGGACCAGCTTTTGCTCAATTTCTTACCTACCAATAACTCTCAGCTAAGTCCTAAGATGATGCCTGCTTTAGTAAAGGGGTCTCTAGCAAAGCCACTCCAGAAAACTCAAGAGATCTCAACAGGCCTTGCCATGTGAGCCTTATAACTAAGCCCCTGGCAGAATGATGCTATGTGGTGGGAGCAACTGTAGCCAAGTTTCTCTAAGGAGATTTGGCAGAGACAGCTCTCTGTAACAGGGAATGGAGGAAAGAGGAGATGCAAGGATTATTCCTTTATGGAGGCAGAGCCTGGAGATCTTGGGGTTTTTTTTTAAAAGAAGGAAGGAAATGCTTTCTCCTCTGATACTCAAAAAGCATATTTTAAAAGAAGCAGCAAGGATGACATGAAGACCAGCTCCACTCTATCTGGACCAGAAGGCCTGTTGTGAACTTGATAGTCTCAAGAGTGTGCTTCAAAACGAGCTTGCTGCCTTCATCATTTGCTATAAGGAGACAGAGCTCCAGTGGCTTTAAGGGAGAAATAAAAGACCAAGTAGCTTCCACATAAATGCCTTTCCGTTCACATTTTGGTCAGTGTTCTTCAAGATGGCCTCAAAACATGAATCTTCAACATACTTTGGTATCACACATCCGAGGTTTTATTGCTTTCTCAGGGGATAATAAATCACCAACACCAGAACAGCAGAAAAAGAAACTGCAGGGTGAACACCACCAACACTGAAGTCTGCTTTGTAACTGAGCAGTGTCACATTCTTTGCAGCATCACACTACAGTAAAATTCCTACCTGTATTACATGTGAATCAGATATCCAGCTGCTAAACAGACACTGCTACTTTAGAAAAATGCTTTCAGGTCCTGGAATGTCAGATTATTGTAGCTTATTACACAAGAATAGAAAACCAGGTTTTTGTTAAATTAGTTGTCCCTCACCAGCCCTCTCTCCACTTTCACTGGTCTATTGTTTTAACGTCATGTTACTTTTTTTCAGGAGGAAACAGTGTTAACAAAAGAAAACTAAATATTCAACAAGAGATCATTGATAACTATTTATTATCTGTAGAGCACACGAGCAAGCAGCTGTCAAACCGTACCAGCGAGACACCGGTCTCACTGGGACTGACAAGAAAGTTTCTCCAGTGTTAGTTCTGCACCCAATTCCTCTTTAAATAATAATAATAACAATAATAATAATAATAATAAAAATAATTAGAGAAACTAAGTTCAAACATCACTTTCTCAATATCAGAAGCAGCAATAATATTTCTACTGATTCAGTCGCAATCATAAAGCAGATCTAAGGACACCAAAAAACAAAACAAAACCGAAGATGACTAAAAATTTCTAAAGATATAGTAGCAAAGCTAAAGCTCAACTCTATGTTAGTGAGTTATACAATGCACAGAGTCCAAAACCCAACAGGATGGGAAAACACCATTCAAAATATTCTACACACTTGCTCTGAAGGAGAGCAGAAAATATAATGCAATGTAACACTTCCTGACTAGCTGATCAAACTGCCCTTCAAGACACCAACACAGCACCCTACATTTCAATATTTAGAACGTTAGCCATCCAACTCAAAAGCACATTATCACTGCACCAAAATCTTACAGCTAAAATCAGCTTACCAAGCAGCTTCCTTACAACCTTTATTACAAAACCAGGCAACCTGCTTTAAGCTAAACTCTCCAAAAACCTCAGTCAGATTCTAATACAAACACTATGATATAACTAAAATGATAGGATCTTTTTTTTTTTCTGGGCAGTGGGAGCTAAGATGGGTGGAGATGCCAAGTGTTAATGCAAAACAGGGTTAGAGATTTATAATTTAAATGCATCCTTTGATAGCCTTGTGTTTCAGCCATCCATCTATATGCAAAAGCAGTTCAGCAGAGGAAACAAAGGAAGGCTCTTAAAAAAAAAAAAAAAAAAAAAGGTTCACCAGCAAGTTCTCCATTAACTTTTTCCCCTGCATGCAAGAAAATGACCCTTAGAGGGATGTGGTACATACCTTGAGGGTGAGGTCGACGGTAGCAGGAGAAACTGGAGTTAGGCTGGAGCTCTGTTGTAGAGTCTCCCTCCTAGGGAGGGGAAGGGTGTGGGGCAGGGGCACCTGAAAGGCAGGCAACACACATCACATTCTAACTACGTCTACTACAAAAGCCCCAAAAAGCAAAGCTCAAGCTTTTTTAAGTGAGCTACAATTTTTTCAAGGCTTGAGCATTTGGCAGGGAGATTTTGATAAAATAAGGTGAAAATTTGGTGGGTGGGAAAAGGCCATTCAGCAGGTGCTGAGATGCTTCTCATCTCTTTAAGAGGCTGAGGACTAAGGTTCTAAAATGTCTTCTGCATAAATACCATTTTTCTGCTTTGGGATTTACTTTAAAGCACCATTTCAGTTTACTGGTATGCAGAAATTCTTCCCAAGCCAAGTCTGTCCCCTTTTGTACCAATATGGTACATGGGACTTCATGATCTTGAGTTCTGAGATGCAGTTTGTGAAAAAAGGAAGCTATAAACCTCCAAAGTCCCAGGACCACAAAACAAACCAAAACAGATTTGCCATCCAATAGCTGAATTCAGTTATCTTCGTTTTGAAAAGATGAAAGATGTGAAACTTCAGGAAATAAATTTGACAATGCTATTGCTACCTCTGCCTAAGAAAATCCTGATGGATTTCCTAGAAGTTTAAAAAGAAATGTATCAAAAATACTGCAGTTGGCCTGTCTATTATTTCTAACCACCCCTTTCTCTTTTCAGAGCACAACTAATGGACTTCCACTGGATGGGATAAAGCTATCCAAAAGACACAGATACTGAATGTTTGAAGCAGGTGATAGCACAGATCCTTTGTGGGTAGGAATCCCTATTTCCTGTGTTGAAAATGCAACTCCAACAAGCTGCAGGGGAGAATACACTAACATCATGAACACAAAAGAATTCAGTCTTCCACACTAACCACCAAAAGCACAAACCACACCACCACCAGAAAATCCAGCAAACAAGTTCAAGCAGTACTGCTTCAAAACTGCATTCAAGGATGCTGCAGTAAGCTGAAAAGCATTTCTTAGATGGAATTCACAAGACATCTTCATAAAACCCTGAGATCCTACTGCATGATTCTTTCTTCCCCCAATTAACAATTGATTAAACTCTGAGTCTGCCATTCAAACAACATAATCAACAACAAAAAGATCACAAGATCCAAGTTCCCTGACATCCCAGCACAATCAAGACAAACTTGATTTTGCTACAAGTCTCAACCCAGCAAGTCCTCTCAATTGCTACACCACAATCTCAGTCAGAAGCATTGGCTTCATGAGGTCTACAAACTTCTCATCTCTGTAGCAACTGAACTACTGAAAGACTGTTGTCTGCTTTCAGAAACAATGAGGCTGCTCCCTTTACACGCAGCTGCTGTGATTTCAAGGCTACAGTTCAAAACGTCTCTGTAAAAACTCTTCTTAAAATTTGCCTCCAGAGCTTTGCTGCTGGCACCAGGTTCAAGTCCCAACCACACTCCATTATGCATGTCTTCGCTTTTTTAGAATTGTCCCTAGAAACACCTTTGCCACTTTTCTGTGCTCTTCAGCTCACTGTGGTTGTTCAAAAGACAAGAAAATACCTAAGGATTCCAGAACAGACACTAATCAAAACTAATGTCCTTCAGAGTAAGATTACTGGATAATGCACAGCTAGTTAACATTAAAGGAACCCTAGTGACTTGTTTTCTGAAGGCACTACTTTGTGCTTTAAAGAAATAGGAAAAATATTTTCTTGTCTTCAAAGTCAAGACGATCACTGCAATAACTTACGTTCGTCACCAAAGTCTCCTCCATTTTTGTAGTGCTAGTAGCCACTGTGTTAGGATGAGAAGGTGTAGTGTAGTCTGTTACAGACTCCTGTGAAGAAAAATAATTCCATTAAAATATCTCCCTTACCTAAATAAGATTTAAATGTATTGGACAGATGTCAGCCTTTCTACAGCAGGAGGTCACTAAGCAACAGAAGGCTAGAATTTCACACCATTTTTTTCTCAGAAGGCATTCAGCAATCCTTATTGCTGAATTGATACAGAGGCCAGAGGAACTCTTGGGAGATTAGCTTGTCTCATGACCTCACAATGTACATCTGGAGAAAGACAAAACACAGTCTGTAAAGCAAAAATATACAGAGTATCATGGTGCCTGGGTACAAGCCACATCCAACAGTGGTGGGGCAACCAGTTATTTGTCACTCAAGATGCTTTAGCCACCCACAGACTCTTTTCACCTAAAGTATTAGCCAAAAGCTTTCTGTAGTTTTAAATAAAAACAGAAACCTCTTGGGTAAGTCTGTGACAAGCAAAGCCCTCCAGACCAAAAAGAGCACAGAGGGATGGCTGCAATTTGCAAAACAACTTTCTTTCCTTTAAGCCTTGTTTCTGAAAGTCACAAGACTCCATTTCTCTGGATGTGCAAGTCTACCCCCTCATTCCTGCAATGAGCAGGTCTTAAGGAAGAACCGAAGTTTCCAGTCTACCCAGAATCTTTCCTTAAAGCTTATTTATCAAAGGTAAGTGGACCTTAATGTGTTCAATAAACAAGGTCCACTTCCATGGACCCAGCTGTAGAAACTACCTGATACAAGTGTGTCACTGAGAACACTGCTAGCTCTCTAGAGAATGATCTAGAAGGAACAAAAGCAGCACTGGTACATCTGTGAAGCGATGTTGAGCACTCTTTTTGTCACTGGTCATCTACTGAGCATATTCTGAATAGGCAAAGAGGGTGACCCACAGTATCAACAGTGTGACCTTGCATTAGTCAAGATCCACTCTCTTATAAGCACTGCAATTTTACATGTCTGAAGCCCAGAAAAGGCTCTATCCTTTTCACGGAACCAAACACCAAGAAAGAACTGAAGGACAAATTAGCAGCTGGACTTGGTTAATGAGCTCCTGGCCTTGCCAACGCTATGAATTCGAAGGCACAAACCACACAGTGCTTATTTAATTGCATTCAACCAGTATAATAAGCTATAAAAAACTGCATACTCCATTTATTCCTCATGCATACAGCAATGTCTCCTAAGAGAGCAATTAAAGCATCAAGATACTAACTGGCAAATAACAAAGAATCTTCATAAAAAGATGAGCTCACTTGGGTAAAAGACTAGGACAGCAAGCTAAATGAACCAGGATGCAGGGAGAGCAGATGCAGTATGCACATGGACTTGTTTTTGTGTTTACAGGGGAAACAGAACTATTTTCTCCATTTAGTTATTTTCTTGTTAAACTGGTAAAATGTCAGATAAGCAATGTTTCCCACAATCTGAAGTACCAAACTACAAGTTGCACATTTATATTTGATTCCAATAGGTAATCTCACTTTGGGTAGATCAAGGCAAGCACACAAAGCTGCTTTAATCAAAATGACCTTTTAATTAAGTTAACTGGCTTCCTGGGTTTTTTTTTGTTTTAAGATTCTTTACTGCATAAGAAAGGTTGCAATATAACATTATTAAAATTCCTTCAATGTTTGCATACAAATTTTACAGGGTCTCAGCAGTAAAATGCCTTACAAAAGAAGTCAGAGCAAGACTATTGTTAGTTTTCTTTTTTCAAAATCTCTGCACAAAAACGCTTTTTCAGAATTAAAAACAAACCACCATACCAACTCTGGTGCCTTTAGAAGTATATGTGCAATACTGAGCCATCCTACAAGGATGAGTTAAGACACTGAACATGCAGTAAGACAATGCTTTAGCCATAAGAACACAACTCCCTGAACAGGAGGTTAACTACTATCCTTCATTTATGGGCCCATTAAGTCGAGGAATCTATTATATATGGTTTATCACCATAAACTTTAATTCAGTTAAAGTGATTATTCTGTTTTACTGCAGAAACCAACTGATTATTATGAACTAGTAACAGTAAAAAATAGCAAGAGCAAAAAGCTGTACATGGGGGTTTATTTTGAGTTACAAGTTATTTATACCTGAAGAAAAATAATAACCAATTTTTTTTTATAACTGCCTACTTTGCCCAAGAAGAAATCACACAAACTTTATGAACAAGGACAAGGAAAACCCCAGAGCTGACCTTGCTATAAAGGATCAGGGACTACCCTGGTCTTTCATACACACGTATACACATGGGATTAATATTTATTCCAGATTCATTTAAATACCCAAACCAGAGCTTGTCTGAACTTAACACTTGTTCTCAAGGACAGCCTGTGTCCTTTTAGACATCATCTTTGTGAAGATGCAGCTGTTACCAGCTACCTGTGTAAACATTTCATTGCAATGTCCACATCCATGTATTGATCATTCCTGTGATTTGAAAGCTTCAGAACTTTATAAAGATGGTAGGGTGGGGACAGAAAAGGGGCAAGGTGTTTTACCTGATTCAGACACTTACAAATTGCTTTTGCTCCAAAAACACTGCAACACCCAAGAGAACAGCTGTAATTGCTTCAGGGCACTTTGAGCTAATACTCTGAACTTAAACATCCCACCAGTATGAGTGGATTTGTACTTATACAGTTTTTAAGGTAAACCAGTGTTGTATGATTAAGCACACATGCTCTTAAGAGATTTATTTTGGGATGGATGGGGCAATTCTTAAAAAGATGCTGTTTCTCACAGAGGACAGCTGGCTTCACTTGTACAGACATTTAAATCACCAAATACACTACAGTAATCATGCCTTCCTGGAAGCTGAGCAGAAATCTTTGACAAGGATACTGAAGAGTGACAAAACAGAAATAATTTAGGTTTGCTAAAACAACATCTGACATTGAAAGAAGATACTAAAGATGTCATCACTTCTTCCTTTATTAGCGAGCAACAGAAAGAGTACAAAGATAAAGCAGCTGCAATACAAAGCTGCAGAGTAACTTTGAGCCCAGAGCAACCCATTTTAAAAGCTACTTTAAAAAGTGGCAAGACTGCTTTATTCCTGCAAAATTTAGATGAAGCTTATCCCTCCCAATATATCTGCAGGGTGTTGGTTCAACTTCCATAGTATTAAACATAACCACTCATTTCCTAGGAAAAAAAATAAAATAATCTTACTCATGCTCTGGAAACTACTCATGGCAAAGAAATTCAGAAGAAACCTGGGATTGTTGAGACAAGAATATTTAGAATTATTATTAAATGCTTCCATTAGCAACCAGTTAAGGAGGAAATTATTTGGAATTTTCATATCCAGCACAAATTGCAAAATTTCCTTTTACTCTGTTCTTCCCTCCAGAAGACAGAGGTTTGTTGCTTTAATACTGGGGTATTTCAAAGAACCTTGACAAACCCTGTTTAACTAAGGCCAAAAAGGCACAAACTCCAGACTTCCTTTTTGAAGATCTCATACTTCAAAAGTACAGCTGTAGAGAGGAAATTACGTTGATTTAAGTAGAGCTCTTCTATATCAAGACAGCCTGGAATAAGCAACAAAAATGTTTCCTGTTCTGTATGTGGCATAGAAGAAGCACCTCTTAGGGCTTGAAAGTTGGTGAGAAAGCATTGATACATACTAACAGCCTTCTTCCAAATACAAAGGCAAGCTGGTGTTTATCATTCTACACTTTAGCTGTTTCTGGTATCAACATAAACCATTCACATCTACTTAACAAGATGGAAACTCCCAGGAAGGATGAGAAATCCCAGCACTGAATTTTCCCATGTATTTGCCACTTCAATCAAAAATCAACCACTTCAATCAAAAATCAAGTCTGGAGATGCCAGATTGGACACAAATACCCTTCCTAACACTTGCTCTGTAACAACACTTCATTGAGATAGAATCTTCTGCTTGCTTGACACCTTGGCAAAATACTGCCAAAACTACCCTTCCCTCCCACTTCAACTGCAAGTGACAAATATAAATGGAGTGATCTGCATTTCAGGTTCTTCAACTATTAATGTAACTTTTGCAGAAGACTGGTCTTCCTAAATGGCATCAGAAAATTTCTGCTTAAATACTAGGAAAAGGAAGATTAAGACAGCACGCAACAAACTAGAAACTAAACTCACAAACCTGCTCTACAAATATAAAAGAAGCTTTTCCCCTTTACCAACACAGGTGTAACTATTAACTGCTAACCACTCAAACTGCAAGGTTTCTTTACATGACAACGACAGTTCCTACTCAAGAAATAATGCTGCTGTATGTGAGGGCTGTCCCCACATTGGTCCTTGGGCAAAAAAGAGAGTGCCTCTATGGATGTTTTTCAGCCAGTGCTATCAATGTACCACAGTCAAGAACAATGAATACTGACAGTAAGTCACCATCTCACTGTTGGGGGCAGTTAGAGAAGTCAGGGGAGTTCCACATGGAAAACTACAATGAGTCCTCAACATCCTGAAGGAGTTCCACAAGGGACACCTTGACAATATCCAAGCCAACAGCAGTGGATGTAAAAACCCTTGAGGTAAACTGAATGAATCTTATTCAATGCTTCAGCATATTACTAGTTTAGGTATTTCTTTTTTTCACAGAACAACACTTAATTCACAGCTTGAGGTCAGCCATGCTCTCAGCCCAACAGTCACACACTCCTTCACTGC
This sequence comes from Ceyx melanurus, assembly GCA_024611195.1. Taxonomy (NCBI): domain Eukaryota; kingdom Metazoa; phylum Chordata; class Aves; order Coraciiformes; family Alcedinidae; genus Ceyx; species Ceyx melanurus. Next base: position 50,734 of record JANHGL010021994.1, on the reverse strand, counting down.
AGTGGCTGGAAGTCAAACACTCATCTTGCACATATCACACAGACCTGAGTTTACAGACACTGCCTACACCAGTGTCTGTAAACAGTACAGTTTACAGTACAGTAAGGCTCAGGACAGAGTTTTCACATTCATAAAGCAGAAAAAAAACCAACTGGAAAGCTTCCAAAGCTGATGTCTGTGCAGGGGTATGACAATCAGTGTCTCCACACTGCTTCCGGAGAACTGTTCCAATTCAAGCAGTACTGATACATTTCTTATCTGCTATTCAGTGGGCTCTGTTGTCCAGGTAATTACCACCAGCAGGCAACCAAGTGTCAATTACATCACTGTAATTGTATTTTACACATAGTGCTCAGTCATTTGTCATATTTTTCTTACCTTTGTGTTTGTTCCAAACTCTGGAGCAGACACAGATATCATCGTTCCAATTTCTGTGCTCAGTTCACTTGCTGCTTTGTTTTCCTTTGTAGTGACAGGCTCTGGACTTCTGACAGAGGTGGGAGATGGCTTCTCCTGTCCCTCAGGCTCTCCCTGTTGGGCATCCTTCACCTTCCTGTTCTTTAAAGAACGCTCTTTCCCAATAGGACCAGGTTTATACTCTTTGTTTTCTACTGGACTCAAGTCTGGAAGCTAAGTTAGTGTTAACTTGTCAGTTAGGTCTTCCCCCCAGTGTCCTATTCCACAAGAATATTCTAGCATGCTTAAAATTATATTAACAAAGCTTTCCTGAAGGGTAAGCATTTTCCAGCAGCTAAGTCATTTGAAACTAAGTTAGCAATATGTACTTGAAATGCATTCATTTTGAACATTAGAAACATTAATCATTGTTTTCAAGCAATAAATATTTTATGTGAAGTGGCAAAGTTCAACTAAAATAAGAACTAATTAACGCCTACAGAAGAAAGCCAGTGTGACTTTCCTTATAAGGAAAATAGAAAATACTACTGAAACCATAAGACTTCATATATACACAGGTTATTTAAATTTCCAGGAATCAGTATTTTACATTGCCCCAGGAAACCAGACCAGAAGATTCTACTGTCATCTGAAGATACTTCATTGTATGGATGCTGGCAGCATCTTTCCGAGGAACTAAGCACTAAGGGGATACCCAGAAACCATAAAAACACCTATGTACAAGCATTGCCTCATACTGCAGACCCCATGGCTGGAATAACTGATGCACTTCAGTAGTTCCTTTTTGTGCAGATTAATTAAATCTGAATGAAGGGTCTAGGGGAATCTGATAGTTGTTTAAATCTCTGCTGCTGCAACAGCGATATCCTTTCTGACTAAGACTACTCAGCCCATTTCAATCCAGAGCAGCACAAAAATTCCTTGAAGGCAGTCCTTAAAAATCTTATTCCTTAAGCTTTAATAGTGGAAAGACATAAGCTGCCAGTATTGTCTCTATAAGTACAAAAGAGCTGTTTCAGGAGGAGATGAAGACTCTACAGTACAATGCCTCTGGGCTTTGGGGAGGGTGGAGTTTCCCCAAAGGTATGTGGTACCCTCATGGGGCCAGCAGCTTTCAGAGTGGAAGACAAAAACAGCAGCAGCAGACACCTGAGCTCTCCAATGCAGCAACAAGAACATCAGACCTATCTCACCCCAAATATTTTTTTTCTGTAACAGAGGCAGAAATTCCTCCAGACACTTTTAAGGTCACACCTGGAAAGGTAATTTGCTTTGTTTCAAGTATGGTCCTCTTCCATTGCCTGTATTAGTTCAATACTACTAACTTCCAATCCTGAATGGATTTGTACTTATGCTTCATAGCAAACAGTATCACCATAGGGTGGTGAGTATGTAGGAACCATTTGTGTTATTGGGCTTTTCTGTCATCAACAATTAAAGGGCTACAGACCTCTCGTTCAGAAAAATGCACAATAACATTCACCTCCAATGAATTTACATTTAGCTACATGTTCAACAAAATCTATAGAAGTCTTAATAGCTATAAGAAAGCAGAAAAAAAGGAACTTTCTACACAAAGTAGACATACTCTCTATGTATTTAACTTTGGAGTTCAGTATCTTTAAATGCTTTCATGGGGCAGTTTTAGGCATGCTGATATTTAAGGCATACTACGAATGTGTGGTAATCCACACATTTGGATGTGCTAGGTTACTACAATTCACCAGCATTATTGCTTACTGCGTACTGTTCTGCTGTATGGGTTTTATAATTTGCAATAAAAACCATGGACTGCAGCATACCCACTGAGTGCCTAATATAGCAGAGGTTAAATTCATTCTACAGGTGACTGCACTTCCAAATTTCATGTTTTGGTTTTGCCTTTTTTTTTTTTAAAAAAAAAAAAGACAAACCCAACAACAACAAACACAAACACACACCCAGTCTTCTAGAAAGACAAAAGGGTTTTAATTACATCCTTGCCAAATCTCAGACATCAGGAAGGACTGAAACAGCTGGTTCTGTAAGTCACCAGCCAAGCTGATCAGCTATAACGATCTCTTTCTGGGACTAAGAAGTTGGTGCCTAGTGCTAATGATGCACAGATATGTACAGAAGTAGAAATAACAGAAAAGTACATTTCATGAACATGAAAGATCACAAAGTGTAATCTACATGATGGGAGGAGAAAGAAATACTCCTTATGAGCAGTAACAATGGAAATCCACAAAGATGATTATTGAATTAAGTCTCTGGAGGGCAAGCAATATACATTTAATTTAAATTGATGTATGATTATCTATCTAGTCTTACTAGATTAATTGCAAAAAAAAAAATAATCTGTGCATTTGAATTTGAGACTTCAGTGGCTGTAACATTTTTCCTTTTCCTCAAAGCAGTTCTTTTCTTGCAGCTTGACGTATTGCTTATTTCAGTAATCTGGCTACAAAACTAAGGAAAGCACCACACATCATTTAGTGGGGGACAAGGCAGGAAAAGTGACAGGATGAACCACTGAAGCTGGAGATCTAGGCAGGGCAGAAACAGAACACCTGCTTAAAACAGCTCTCAAAGCCTGCATGAAGTTCCAAGAGAAAGCCAAAAACCCCCAACTAGAAAACAAAGCCAAAACACTGCCACATCAGTAGTCTTCCAACAAAGCTATTGCTAATCTATAATCACACCCCTGCTCTAGCCAAATTCCTTGTTCCCAACACAGAACTAATAGAAAAACTCTGCTGGGCTAGGATGCTGCTTGCTTTACACTTGCTTCATGAGCTGAATTCCACAGCTTCAAGAATCAGCTTGTTGGTTGGTATAGAAAAATTAAAAGGGGAATACAATTTTTATAGGTCTAGTCCTACCTGAAGGAGTATTCTATTTCACTATTTGTGGCGTCTTTTTATCTTATCTTCAAGTTAAACATTTTGTACTGAAGACATCATCTGTTACCTTTTGTGCTTTGATGGGTCCAGCTCGAGGTTGTTTCTGTCTTTGCTCTTTCGGTTCTGGCAGCTTGTCAGTGGACTTCTCAGAAAGTACAGGGCCAACTTCATTGTCACTGCCACTGGAAGCTGGGGCTCCAAACTGAATAGTTTCTATACCAAGGTCCACTCCACCTTCTTGTGCAGGCTTTGTTCCCTAGTTAAAATGTAAGCATTTAATGTTTCAAAATATCACTAAAATGCCATTAGTTCACAAAATAGCTCAAAATATGCTCAGCTGAAAACCACATTAACCTTCTACCATTAATAGCACTATTTGAAGCTGCAACAGATTTGCAAGATTAAAAAAAAAAATAAAAAAGAATGTACATCTCCTCCTCCTCAAATTCCTACTATTTACACAAGCTCAAGAGTAAGAAAAAAAGCAGTGAAAAAGATATGCAAACAAGATCAACTGGTAGAGAAGGGGAAGAGGGAGAAGTGCAATATCAAAATGTCCAGACTGAGGTTCATAATATTCTTACTGAAGTTCAAAAACTCATGTTTAATTCAAGGAGACAATAAGAAGCTAAACATTTGCAGATCTCCTTACGTAGTTAAAATGGTCTCCTATAACTTATGTCACATTCTCACAGCTCAAAAGCATAAAGCCAGACCAAAAAAGCCCGATAAAAACAAAACCATAACATTTTAAATGTAAAATTTAAGGGTATGCAAATTCCATGGAATAATTAGAGCTGATATAGTTAGAAAGCATCTACTGCTTTTTCTATCTGTGATTTAAGAAGGGACATTTAGGAGACACCTTCTTTCTGTCTACATTACTGAACTGTACATAAGGCTTCAAGAGCAAACTAGGCAACAGTTTTAAAATGCACTAAACAGCTATCAGTAGGATTTGTGAATGGCTGCATTTTTATTAAGAGAATTTCCCATGCTGCACTCATAAAAGCTGTAGCCTTTAACCTGTATTTCTCTACTATCTCCTGATTGCAAGGAATTCTACACATATTAGTTTAAGTATGTGCACGCCTGAATAAATGGCTAATCTGTAATCTGCACCAATTCAAATTATATATAATTTGAGTAAGCTTCACACACCACTATTCTTCCCTTCATTCTTACCTCTGGAGATGTAGCTGAACCAAAAGATGTCAAAGGCTTGTTCCAAGCACTGACTGAAGGTGGCTGAGGTGGGCTAATGGGTCCCACTGACAAGGAAATAAGAGTTTAAAATAAAAAAGGGGTTGCTAAATACATTCAAATGAAGTTATCAATTACTAAGAATTAAATTATAGACATCTTGATTATATATGCTTTCATTAAGAAATTGCTAACCTATTCATCAGTTAATGTGCTACACCTACTCAGCTTGATTTCAAGTGAGGCAATCGTCATGTTCCTGGAAGAATGACCAAGCCCGACAAAACACAGATTCCTGAAGGGAGCGACAGCTGCTCATTCATAGTGAATGAAGAACATGACAATTTACAATACTGAGCAATATCATATTGTCTAAAACCTCTTTTCTAAGGTGTTCAGAGGTTACAACATCACACTTGGGAATGCTGCCCTCTATTCCCTGAGCAAAATACATTTACAGGTACAAAGGAGACATAAAAGGAGATCTGACAATCAGTCATTATTGCATTCTCTAACCACCCCTAATCCAAAGACAACACTTACATTTTTTGGAGATGTCATTTAGAACTGCTGTAGGAGGCACCTTGTTTTCCCATAATTCAGCTCCTAGACCATTGTGAGCCTGGGTGTTCTGCAGAACTTTGCCTGGCACTGCATATTCTGTGCTGGCTGTCCCTCCTGCAGCCTGGTTTTGTGGCTGAACAGGAGCCTGTGGCTGACCTGGAGCCTGCACTGTGCACGGAGGCTGTGCCTGAGCTGCCTGTGCCTGCTGTGCGGCTGCCGCTGCTGCCTGCTGCTGCTTTTTGGCAAATCTCGGTGGGAGCTTGGAATTCTGACCTCGGCCTTTTTCACTTGATCCTTTTTTGGTCCAAACCTGTAAGAGGGAGGACATTTTTTTCTTACAGCTGCCAGTCTCCATGGACAAACAATTGTACACTGCATAGTGGCCAAAACCTAACTGGTTAAGATGGTCTTAAAGTAGTTTTTGTTAGGGGTATTTAACAATAGGAAAAAATTTTCTCATAGATTTTCTTCTTGGAATCAGCGGATATACATGCAATAGTGTGTACCCTTATCACAGTACAAAAAATGGTGTTCCCAGTTTGCAGTACCATCTGCCAGACAATGCCCAAACAGGACATTTTATTCCTAAAATAACTAAGTGAAAATTAATCTCATTTACTAATTCTGAAAAACTTTATTAATACACATCTAGTTATAAGGTGAAAATACAGCCTTGTGAGAAAGAAGATTCTGCAAACTTCACAACACTCAGTACTGCAAGGAACTCTTTCCAATTCATAAATGCTGGTCTTGTACCTGCACTGTTTGTTCTTCCTTCTTTCTGCGCTCTTCATCTTGCAAACGTTTTTGTTGCTTCTTAGACACCACTTCTGTGAAACCATCATCATTCAAGTTAGATTGGGAGTCTTCAACTACTGTCACTTCAGGGTGATCATCAATGATCACAACACCTACAGAAAAATGAAAGGTATACATGCTGCTGTTTTAACAGCTCGAAGGCAGCACACCAAGCCAAGATCTGCTTTAGAGTGGAAGCAGCTTCCCCATGGGCACAGAGGGTGGCCCTGATTAAAGGCAAGGTTCTGCTTGTCAAGAGCTTTGCTCTTGAATTTGAAGATTAAGAACTGAAAAACTGGATGTTTCTGTACAAAACTCTTCAAGAAATAAGAAATAAAACATAATAATGGAATAGCCTTCTGAATATTAGCTATTAGCTTACCAGTGATATGCCTTTGCTTATGAAGGTTAAGCAAATCATTAGTGTGGCAGACTGGTCTGAATGACAGAGTTAAGATTAGGTAACAGAAGAAAATTTGTATCAACATATAAAAATACACTAGTATTTGCAACCTTTGAGGAACACACATTAACTAGATATGACAAAGGTAGCATACTCAAGTCCACAATTATTCTGGTGTTTAAAAAAAAAAATAATCACCTTTACTATTTTTATGTTTTCAAATACATAGCTCAAGATGCAGGAACACTAGCAGTATTTCAAATTCTTGTTAGCATATTACCAATACATACTTGCATAATTATTAAGATCAAATTGAGATAAGGCATCCACTTTTTCCTTAGGCTTCTTTGGACCAGCCTTAGGTTCTTCTCTCTTTTTGCCACTTGCATCCTTGCTGCTCTTTTGTCCTGCAGCTACAACACCTCCATCTTCCTGATGTAAAGAGTTGTTGGTGGTGGGATCAACACTAGGGACGGGTGGTGGCTGCTCTTCGAATGGCCTATATTGGGGGGGAGAAAGAGAGAGAGAGAGAGGGAAAGAAAGAGAGAGAGAGGGAAAGAAAGAGAGAGAGAGGGAAAGAAAGAGAGAGAGAGGGAAAGAAAGAGAGAGAGAGGAAGAGGCAGAGAGAGAGGGAGAGAGAGAGAGGGGGGGGGAGAGAGGGGGGGAGGGAG
>JANHGL010021994.1:32075-43693 GCA_024611195.1 Ceyx melanurus | reverse complement strand
AGAGAGAAAAAGAGAGAAAGAGAGAAAAAGAGAGAAAGAGAGAAAAAGAGAGAAAGAGAGAAAAAGAGAGAAAGAGAGAAAAAGAGAGAAAGAGAAAGGAGGGAGGAATTAATGACTAGCCACAGAGAACACTCAGGAAGATCATAATCTAATGAAAATCACATTATAGGCCTACAGATGTCTACTGTTCAACTTCTCAATAGGTTCCAGACTTTTATTTCCAGCTTCTCAATGAGCAGAAGCTTAACAGTAAAAAAATTGCTTTGGGGACACACCAAAAGGTCTGTTGCCAAAAGGAATCACACTAAATAAAGCATAATTTTAAGTTCAACTCTCACTTGATGTATGCAGTTAGGCACAAAACTCAACAAGTATGCAGTTCGTAACTCCAGGCAAGCCTTACGTGGAAAAAACCCCTACCCAACCAAGAAATCAAGCTTCTAGAATGCAAGATGAGCAAATATAAAGAAGGTACAATATAGTTGCTCCAGATGCTCACTTGCCAAAAGCTATCTAGAGTCCTAAGGGTCAAATTTGCAGCATTCTGACTTGGCTGTGGAACCTGGAATATCCAACTTCTGCTTTAAGATTATCTTTACGTGACTAGCAGAAGAAACTTACTAGTTTTAACTCAGAGGTTAGAGAAGTAATGACAAGTTTCTAAGCCCAGACAAAACCTGAACTTAAGAGGACAGTAACCTACAAGCATAGGAGTCCCAGAACACAGAGTAGCCATGCAATGAAGATATGTCTTGTCCTGACTTCCAGTTATCGGATTACTGTGCACTGTGTCTGTAAGAACAGCGAGTAAGTACTAGATAACTATCAAGTTTCAATCAATTTTAGCATATGGAGAAATAAAACTTGCCTCTCAATGGCAAACATTTCTCAACTTGCTTGCCTGTGTTAGGCGATTGATCGAGGAACACAAAGCCAAATGTAATGCAGCAATCTATGTATTAAACTGCAAAACTGCTCTCACATTCAACATCTCTGCTTGCATCCAAATCCTGAAACACAGCTTGACTCAGAAACAGCACTGTATTTCCCCCCCCCATTAGTCTTTAGCACCGTTGCATACACATAAGAATACTCTGCTTTTAGCTCCATGTTCCAAGTGTCTGTATATAAACAAGAAAAATAGAAATTACACAGCCACAGATGCCATGTTTTCTAACAGTTACTACACATCTAAAATAACTACTAGTGATTTTGAACCACAAGAGGACAACTAAGCTTATGATCATACATACTTCCTAACAGAAGCTGGTACTCACCCTCTTTTGCCACTTCTGGGTGGAGGACCACTCCGCCGTTCACTCCTAGGTCCCGAGAAGTTCCTTCCTGGTTTAGCTGATCCATTGTTGCCACGTCTGTTCTGACGATCTATTCCAGGGCGCTGACTAGAAAAGCTTCTCTTGGCTATTTCCCTTTTTGGTGCTCCAGTGTTTTCTCCTGCCTTTGCAGCCACCTGAGCTGCTACATCTGCTGTTTTCTTCTCATCCCTTTCCCGCCTCTCATTGAAGTCACTGCTTTCTGAGGCTGTTTCCCACTCTTCATTTGCCTGGTCTGAAGAATTCTGGTTGGACAAGTCTGGTGTCTTACTTCCCGACACATCCAGAGCAGTGCTGGAAGGCTCATTAGCTGCGTTACTAACTGTGGCACTTGTTGATGAGCTGCTTACAGTCTCATTTATCTTTGAGGCAGCCTCTCTTTCTTTTAGGCGCCTGAAGCGTGGTGGTTTATCTTGCCTTGGAGGTCGAGCAGGCCTTTGTCTTCGTGGCCTCTCTCTATTTGGATCAAACTTTCTCTCAAATTTTGGAGGTCTTTTATCAACTGGTATAGGACCATAATGTTCATTTCTTCTTGGAGGCTCCCCATCCTCTGGTTTAATGATCTCCGTTTGCCTAGGGTTCCACTGATTGTCTCTGTAGGCCGGTCGTCTTATTGTAGATGGACGTGGTGGACGTCCACCAGGATCCCTGCCACCACGTCTATACATTCCTCCTCTGCCTCGTCTGGAGGGCTCTCCTTTAGGAAGAAATCCTGGTTTGGGTTTGTTCTCATCATCTCTCATATATGTTTTTTCTAGGGATCTGTTATCTACTCTGATACTGTTTTCAGGTTTGAATGACAGGGCCTTTGGAGGCTTCTTGCCATCAGCTCTCTCTTCTCTTTTAGGGTGCTTGCCTTTGATTAGACTGTCTTTGTCTGAAAGCAGTGTGTCACTTGCACTTTCATGAACTTCACTGTCGGAATCCGTCTCTGAACCATGCTGGCGCCGCCGCTTGGGGATTACCTCAAAGTCAGAACTCTCGCTACGAGTTTCACTCTCTTCTCTTTGCCTAACAGGCCCTGAAGGCACATGGTCTGATCTAGGTTTAGGATCTCTGTAGTGTGGATACTCTCTGTTGTGGCCTCTACTGCCCCGACCACGTCCTCCATAAGAACCCCTGTAGCTACGACCTCTGGAATAATACTCCCCACGACCTCTGCCTCTGTATCCCTGGTCTGGGAACCAGTCTCTATCCCTAGCCTCTTTCCAGTATGTCCTTGGTGGTAAGCCAGGCTCTCTTTTTACCGGTCTGGTTTCTAAACGGGGTTTCTCCACAACCTCCTTGCTAACCACCTTCTCAGTCTGCTTTTCTTCCTTCACTGCAGTAGCTGGCTGCTGAACATGTGGTTGCTGCTGTGCTGCTGGCTGAGCAGGGGGCTGGGGCTGTACTGCAGGGGGAAGCTGTGGAACAGCAGGCTGGGCAGCTGGTAGCTGCTGCTGGGTTGGAGGTGTAGGTGGCTGAACTGGAGCTTTAGCTGCAGTCTCGGTTTGACTGCTCTCCTGGCTTGCTGGTGCTGGAGCAGCATCCTGGGTTATCTTCTTCGCCAGAGGAGTGCTGCTGGAGGCAGTCGTCTCTGGCTCAGCCTGAGGCAATGGCACTTGAGGTGCTTCCTTTTTGTCACTTTTTTCAGGCTTGCTAGGTTTTTCACTAGCTGCCTTTTCTGCTTCTTTCTCCTTTCTCTGCTCACGCTCTTCTCTCTGTTCACGTTCTTCCTTCATATCTCTAAGCACAGGTTTTTTAATAGGACCAGATCTTCTTACTGGTCTATCACTTCCTTCATCTCTCCTGCCATAACCTGGTCTAGGACCCCACCTTGTTTCAGACTTGGGTTTGAAAGTTTTTTCAGATTTTGGTCCTTCTGATGTTCTGTTATTGATCAAAATTTCTTTCTTTGGCTTAATCTCAAGCCTCTCAATCATCTCCTTTGTCTCAACAGGCCTATTATTTAATTTAGGGATATTTGTTGCTGTCTCGTTCCTCTGGTCTTCTGACTTTAGAGAGTGACTTGAACCATGGGAAATGCTTCTCTTTAGCAAAGAATGACTTTCTCCCACAGACACCAATTCTTCTGGAGAGCTATGTGTAACTTTCTCATTCACTCCTTCAAAATTAACTGCTGTGCTAGGTGTGTCAGTTTGGAGAGACTGTACATCTTCCAAAGGCCTGCTTGGAAACTTCTGTAACTCCACCTCTCCCAAATCTCTGAAAAAGTCTTTCTTTGGATGAGAGTCCAACTGGTTGTGTTCTACAGGATAGGCAGTGGCAGGGACAGCAACTCGTTCTTGCTCCAAGTGTGTCTCAGACCTGTGCAGCCAGCAATTAAGAATGTTAGGGTGCAGGTCAAAATTTTACTCAATATTTACTTAAATTTTCTCTTTCTATGAGGGATTGACATCAGCTAAAGGAAACAACAAGTATTAATTTCCATAGTGGCTGCTAGTTGTAGAGGTCAATTTTATCCTAATTAAGAGTTCAGTGTCAAATGTATTATTAGCTGTAGGAATCTATTATGGTTAATGACCATAAATGCAATTTTAAATGGAGCCTCTGAGTTAGTAACTACTATAACAAGTATTACCCAGACAGCAGTGAAGCAAAAAGAATTTCAGTACTTCTAAGATGAAGAGAAAACCTTCTTGACCCTTTATTGTGCAGCAAAGGTCAAAACAACCTGTCTCACTTTACACTACTACTTAACACACCACTTTTGAAACTAATATACATCAGACAGGAGATCTCCGATACATGGAGAATAGACGAGAGATCTGGACAACACTACAGGAGTGTTCTGCAAAACTGAAAATTCACAATATTAAGGCAATCACTATTCATCAAATTAGGTTAAGAATCCTAAACAAAGGGTAAATTGTCTTTCTACACTCCACTACAGTGCAGGTATGTATTTTGTTTTATACAACAGCACCAAGCACACTGCATCCCACAGCCACAACTCCATTTAAAGTTTTGTATGAAGAGCAACTATCAATCAGTTTAAACAGTAGTTTACAACCACCAACCATTTAAGTATGTACAGCTCAGAGAAGCGACACCAAGTATGTAACTCTGACTTACTTCAAAGTGTCAGGCTCTTCTAACACTTTGGGAGGAGAGCTAGATTGCTGAGGTTCTGTGTGGGAGTATGGGTCTGACCCCCACATCATGCGGGGCTCTGACAGAGGAACAGTGTGCTCTCTTGCTGAGCGAGCTATATGTTCAAATGAATCCGAACTAGTCGCTGATCCCTCTAGCTGGTCTCTTCTCATCAGTGGTTTGGGAGGCATAATTCCTGTGACAGAGTTAAGTCAGACACTGAAATCAGTTTAACTTTAGCAAAGAAACCTCCCTCAAGACAAACAGAACATACCAGGAGATTTCCACAAGTTAAAAAGGACTTTAGTGCCACGATTCTGAAAATACAAATTTACTAAGACTCTAGAAGTGCACAATACAAAAATAACATTTTTTTCTTGTTTTGGTTTTTTTAATCAGGCAGTCAAATGCTAACACATAATGAAACAAACAGTATTTGTTTCCCTAGGTTATCCTGCTCTGGCTGGGGGTTGGACTAGATGATTTTTTGAGGTCCCTTCCAGCCCTTGACATTGTGACATTTTTCTTAGTTCAACCTAACTCATGCCATCTTTAATGTCTGTAACAAAGTAAGACTTATGCTGACATTCTGAATACATCCTTAACTGTCAGCAACATGCCTGTGGTAAAGCAAGCTGTGACTCTACTTTAGAGACAAAGATATACACTACTTTTTCCAGTATTACTAAAATCTGTTTTGTCTCCAAAAATGAAATTATGTTTGTTTGTTTTTTTTTTAAAACCCAGCCATTTGCCATTACTATACATGGCATGGTTAGGGAAAGATTTTTATTTCAAAACTAAGGAAGTTTAGCAGTCAGAAAATGCTGTTAGATTTTACCTGGATGAATTGGAGGCATATCCATTGCAGGTCTTCCCGACATCATTCGTGGGTCCATGTAAGACTGCATCATAAGCCACCTTGGATCAAAGCCCATTGAAGCTAAATGCTGAGGATGTGGTTGCATGGGCTGGTAAAGAGGTCTATGCTGGGGAGGTGGAACAGGCCCACTAGAAGGCTGTGAGGGAGTAGACTGTGGAAGGACACCTTGCTGTTGTTGCTGCCACTGCTGCTGTTTCATTTGCTCCTGCATAATAGAAAACAGTTATCACAGGACTTCTTAAAGACTTGACAGAATTCTAATAACCCTTGGAAACAACAAGTACAGTTATCCCCAGGATACTAAATATTCTGAAAGTTAATCACAAATGTGTTATCAGGATGAACTAAGAGAAAAAGGAGAAAACCAGACCGCACAATTTAGAATAGCTGCAGTTCTGCTGGTGTTCAGCTGAGACAGAACAACCATTAAGGTCGTTAACATAAAAGTGCTTTTCGGACCATATTACCCAAGTAAAAGTCACATTTGACTGTTAACACACTTTAAGGAAAAGCTGCAGAACAATAATGATCAGACCCCAGGCTCCACAGGCAGCTAAATGGCAATGCTCTGCTGATTTATTTGGCAAATGGTGCAAAACCAGCCATTTCTTTTGAAAGACTCTCTTGCCTTTTGTTTAGATACTTCACAAAAGACAAGAAGTGTTTCACACAGAGCAATTCCTGTGAATGTCATAGATATTGAATGAAAGAAGATGGAAACCAACAACTTGAGCTTTTTGGAACTTTTACTGGTCACATTCTTATTCTGAGTAAGTCAGAAGACGTAATTCATTTAATGAGCTTACTTCTTTTAATTAACTAGTTAGTTACCTGCTGCCTCTGAAATCTCGGTGGTAATGATTTCTGGAACTGTTTAGAATAGCCTGAGGAAACAGTAGGACGAGGCTGAGATCCTGTGTCGGGTTCACTCTCATGAGTCACCTGTGAAATCTCTTTTTCATTCCGACCACTATCTTGTCGGGTAAAGACTGCTTGATCTTCTGGGAAAAAAAATTAAAAAATTCAAACCTAAAACAACCCATATATAGAGTGAATCTTAAAACTATGACACATTTCTCCAGAACATCAGATAAAGGATGCTGTTGCAAAATTAAAACAGTCTGCCTTCTCTAACCTCACAGTCTTAGTTTTCAAAACCAATAAAGCAAAAATGTTAACCACCTCTCAAAACAGAACAATTATTAGTACATCTCTCACTGTCCTTTCTAAACTCAAATGCACTGAGTAATCAATCATTGGCTTTTAGGTTGCAGCTATTAAGTTATTCAAGAAGTCTTGTATCAATGCTACCACATTACATTTGAACCACCTTCTTTATGAACCAGGGTTTGGTCTTACAATTATTGTTTTTATCTATTGAAATGGTAACACAATCTTATTAAGCAAAGTCTAACAGTTCTCTTGTGGTCAAGTTCCACTACAAACAATGTACCAAGTTTAAATATGTGCTCTTTGTGTCTATTTCTTTAGGCTTGCTGAAAGAACAGAATAACTGAAATAATTTACATTGCTTTTGGGCAACAGGAGTCCCTGACCTTCCTTTGGCAAGAAAAGCAAGTCTGCTTTGCTTTCTGTATTCTTCAAAGCTCAGCCTAAATCACAGACCCAAATTTTTCCTTTACTGTTTTGAGGAGCTGGGCAAACAGAGCTAGCTCAGAAGGACAGTTAACAGATGTCATGTCAGGAAAATAAATGGGCTAGATGCATTAGGTTAATTAGGTATGCAAATTAGACTCCTAGATTAAATATTGTTCTGTGGTTCAGATTTAAGACATACAATTTGTACTTTCATGCAAGCATACCTTTTTCTTCCTTGTTATTCCTGGTTTCACTTTCTTGTTTTTCTTCTACAGGTGTTGCCACAGGTTCTACAGGCTCAGGAACCTCAAGTGATGGTTTCTCCTCCTCCTTCTCTTTCTCATTCTCCTCTTCTTTCTCCATCTCCTTTTCTTCCTCTTTTTCCCTTTCTTGCTCTTTTGCCTTCTCCAGTTTTTCTTTTTCTTCTTTTTCCTTTTCCTTCTCCCTTTCCCTCTCTTTTTCCTTTTCTCTCTCCCTCTCTCTCTCCCGCTCCCTCTCCTTTTCCTTCTCCCGCTCCCTTTCTCTTTCCCTTTCCCTCTCTCTCTCTTTCAGAGGGTCTTCCCGAGAGGGTTTTGTGACACAGCCGAATTTCTCATTTAACCGTTTGAGCTTTTCAGCACAAGCTGCTTTTCTTTGTTCCTCCATTCTTCTCTCTTCCTCTTCTCGGCGCTTACGGGCTCGCTCGACTGCAGCAGATATCTCTGACTGTTGTCTTCTCCTCTGTTTCCAAATTTCATCTTCATCTGGTACTGGTTTAGGGGGAAAGGGTCCCTGCCTTCCAGGTCCTACCTGACGATCAGGGGGAGGAGGGTGCTGCAATATCAAAATCAGTTGAGTCAAGCTGAACATGTATTACATAAACAGCCAGATTAAACAGTACAGCTTTTACTTTCTGTTGACACGTGTATCTGAATATCTTGCCTTTAAAGAGCAAGATCAGAATGAGAAAGCAAATCCCCCACCTTCCTGCTCCAGTTCAGACTCATGCAACCTGAGCTCAGAAAGGGGACGCAAATATTCAGTTGGCCTCCTGTCACTCCTCCTTCCCATCAACAACGCAAATTGACAGCAAAGATGACAAACATCTTTTAGATTTGTTTGCAGGCTGCTCTAAATCACAGAGACTCTGGGCAGATCTCTGACAAAGTTATCTCAAGGAGTCAAAGAAATACAAGGTAGCTCAGGATAACAGAGATTTTATTAAGGACTGTTGAGAACTGGTAAGCAGCTACTAAATGCACGTTTCATCTGGGACTTCATCTCCCTGGGTGCCTCAGCAGCCAGCCCTCCAGCACAGTTCCCACACCTCTATCCTCTCTAGTTCCCAAAGGGAGATGGATAACTGGAAGTTCTAAGTTCTCATGCATTTCACATTCCATTTACAAGATAGGACTGCTTTACGCAAGTAGCAGTATGGCTGTGTTGGGTCCCATTCTTACTGGTCCCAGGCACTATGATCATTTTACTCGTTAAAGAAAAGACTTATCTCTACATGAAGCATATTCTTCCTTTTCTTAGCCTAAATCCCTCCACAGCAGCATTAAATAATTTAAATCAAGGAAATATGGATAATTCTAACTTGTTTCTTACCGGCGGTAGAATAGATTTGGGATGAAGAGCAGGACCACCTCTTTCATGTATAGAAGGCTGTGCTGGAACTCGATCCTATTGGATGAAACACAGTACCAGGGTTGAGCAAGCTAATAACAGCAGGCTGACACATTTTAATTTGACTACTTTCTACTGCATTACGATACTACACCTAGTGAACTATCTCCATACACTACAAATTTGCATGCAAAACAAGGGCAAGAACATTTGTACTTTATGTACTGGGAGCTAAACAATTACTTTTAAAATCCACATATTCACACTGTACAACCAGGTGGGTTGTACAAGTCTCTAGCGGTGACTCCACAACCTCTCCGAGCAGTCTGTTCCAGTGCTCCATTACCCTTGCAGTAAAGAAGTTCCTCCTCGTGTTGAAGTAGAACCTTCTGTGCTCAAGTTTATACCCATTGTTCCTTGTCCTATTTCTGGGCACTACAGAAAAAGAGACTGGCTCCTATTTGACACCCACCCTTCAGATATTTGTAGACTTTAATAAGGTCCCCTCTCAGTCTTCCCAAGGCTAAAGAGCCCCAATTCCCTCAGTCTTTCTCCATAGGGGAGATGCCCAAGTCCCTTAATCATCCTCATAGCTCTCTGTTGGACTCTTTCCAGTACATCCCTGTCTCTCTTAAATTGGGAAGCCCAAAACTGGACACAGTATTTTAGGTGTGGTATCATCAGGGCAGAGTAGAGGGGGAGGAGAACCTCCCTACACCTGCTGGACACAGTTTTCTTAATGCACCCCAGGTACCATTGACTTTTCTGGCTGCAAGGGCAAACTGCTGTGCCATGGAGAACTACCTATTCACCAGGACTCCAAGGTCTTTCTCTATGGTACTGCTTTCCAGCAGAGCAACCCCTCACCTGTACCAGTGCCTGGTGTTATTCCTTCCCACATGCAGGACTCTATACTTGTCTTTATTGAACCTCATGAGATTCTCCTTCGCCCAGCTCTCTGGTCTGTCCAGAACTCCTTGTATATCAAGCACAGCCTTCTAGTGTATTAGCCACCCCTCTCAGTTTTGTATCATCAGCAAACTTGCTGAGGGCACACTCTATCTCCTCATCCAGGTCACCAAAGATACTGAACAATGATAATTATATATAGACCAAGTGCAAGTAAAATCAATTCAAGATCTCCCTTCATTATTACCCATGTTAAGAAAAAAATTTCTGAGAAATATTCAAAGACAGGAGTAGCTTTTCCTGGGAAAATAAAAATAGGGCTGAAACAGGTAGAAACTGAGGTGGTTGCCAGTCGTCTTCTACTACAGCATAAACCAAAACCCAAATGGCTGACGTAATAAATTCTACATGGTCTACATAAAATTTTCCTGCCCGAGACAACAGTAATGTGTCAGCTCACTTCTGACAAGCTGCACTGAAGAAAGTGGGTCATGATACAAAAAAAACCAAAACAACCCCCCCAAAAAAACCAACAAAAAAACCAAACCTAACCCCACAACCAGGGAAAACGTGTGGGCCAACTCAGCACTGTTTACTGTGTGTCACTGTAAAATGTGATGGGACACTAGAACAGCTATATTCACTGTTACAGGGATGAAGAGACAAGAGCATCAAATTTAAGCTTGACAGTTGAGTCACAGAAACTGACACAAGAGTTCTCACCCCTCACAACTGTGGACTAGAACACACTATATAAAAACATGCTATTTTAATTTTGCAACCAGGAGCTAAGTTGACTAAGCAGCACCCGATCAGTTACCAGAGCTCAGATAATACTTTCAGTAGCTGACATTTTCACTCATGTTCATAACCTTAATTGACCCAACAGTTTTTAAAGACACCAGGATCAGAATTCTCCTGACATAGCTGTTGCCAGAAAAGCTGAAGAGAGAAACACACAAACCTGATCAGGCTGAGAGCTTTTGCCGTAAGACCCTTTGGTTGCTGCTGTGGAAGCCTGGGTAGCAGACTTAGCACTTGTCTGTTCTTCTGCTTCCTTCTGGCCATCAGGACTCTGGGAATCTTTTGAAGGTGTTTGTTCATCACTATGTTTGAAGAAATAAAAAGAATAGAAGGTGTACTCCACACAAGTGTTTGGCGATTTATCTTCTATCCTTAAATATTTGTTTCTTAGCAAGAGCAAAAGCTCCTCACAGCAAGGATAATTTCTACTACACACCCCACTACCTGTAGTATGCAGGTACTATGCAATTTAAAAAGGTATGAAATTACTGGAATAATGTTACTGAAGTACTTGCATTCATTTCATTCAACCTTCACAAAAGCCAAGCTACTTAAGTGGGATTCACATGCACTTAGCAACACCAACTCACCCACTTTCCTTCTCTTTTTGACTACTTCCTTGCTCATCATCATCACTGAAGTTCAACTGTTCAGTGTAATCCACTTCACTCTGAGCACCTGATGCATACGCAAATATTCAATTAAACTTTCAGAAAGATTCAATATACAAATAACAGAAACAATCTCATGTTCTTACCTGCCCAGCCTTCATCAGCCTCAGCATCTAGATTATCAAATTTATCAAGTTCTTTAAGTTCACTAGCACTAAGAATGGATGGGCGCTCAACAGGTTCAGAACACCACGAAGGTGGTCCTCTTCCCCTTGGCCCTCTAAAAAGAGAGAAACAAAGGCCATTATGAATATTTATTCACAAACTAGATAAAGATCAACTGGTATGACAAGTACTGGAAGTAAGCAGTACTGTTCTTTCAAATACAGTATAAATGTGTACAATCATGCACATCACAGAATCACAGAATATTAGGGGTTGGAAGGGACCTCTGAAGATCACCAAGTCCAACCTACCCTGCCAGAGCAGGATACAGCTAGAGCATGTCACACACAAATGCATCCAGACAGGTTTTGAAAGTCCCTGGAGAAGGAGACTCCACCACCTCTCTGGTGTGTTTCAGTGCTCTACAACTCTTACAGTAAAGAAATTCTTCCTCATGTTGAAGAGGAATTTCCTGTACTCAAGCCTGAATCCATTACCCCTCATCCTATCACAATGCACGAGTGAACAGCAGTTGTCACAGAATCACAGAATGTTAGGGGTTGGAAGGGACCTAGAAGATCATCTAGTCCAACCCCCCTGCCTGAGCAGGAT
>JANHGL010021994.1:12449-27084 GCA_024611195.1 Ceyx melanurus | reverse complement strand
GGGTGACAGAGCTCTGGAACAGGCTGCCCAGGGAGATTGTGGAGTCTCCATCTCTGGAGACACTTAAGACCCGCCTGAATCTGTTCCTGGGCGACTTGGTCTAGGCAATCCTGCTCAGGCAGGGGGGTTGGACTAGATGATCTTCTAGGTCCCTTCCAACCCCTAATATCTGTGAATCTGTTTTGCTGTTGGCCTTCTAGGCTGCATGAGCACTGCCAGCTCATGTTGAGCTTCTCATCTGTCAACACCCCCAAATCCTTCTCTTCAGGGCTACTCTCAACCCATTCTGTGCCCCGTCTGTATTTGTGCCTAGTACTGGTCTGACCCTGGTGAAGGACCTTGCATTTTGACTTTTTAAAGTCATGCAGTTTGCACTGGCCCATTTCTCAGGCCTATCAAAGTCCCTCTGGATGGCTTCTCTTCCCTCAAGTTTGTTCACAGCACCACACAGCTTGGTGTTGTCGGAAAACTTACTAAGGGTGCACTCAATGCCATCATCCATGTCACTGACAAAGATGTTGAACAGCACTGGACCCAGAACAGATCCCTGAGGAACACTGCTTGTCACTGGCCTCCATGTGGACAGGGAGCCATTGACCACAGCTCTTTGAGTGCGACCATCCAGACAGTTCTTTATCCACCAAGTGGTCCATCTATCAAATCCATGTCTCTCCATTTTAGACACAAGGATGTCATGTGGGACAGTGTCAAATGCCTTGCACAAGTCCAGGAAAATAACATCCGTTGCTTTTCCCATGTCAACCATTGCTGTAGCTTTGTCATAGAAGGCCACTAGATGAGTCAGGCACAACTTGCCCCTGGTGAAGCCAATGGTGGCAATCACCAACCACTTGATTCATTTATATGTGCCACAGTACAGCTACCAGGAGAATATGTTCCATGATTTTACCTGGCACAGAGGTAAAGCTGACTGGTCTGTAGTTTCCCGGGTTATCTTTGGTTCCCTTTTTAAAGATGGGGGTTATGTTCCCCCTTTTCCAATCTGTGGGAGCCTCACCAGACTGCCAGGACCTCTCAAATATTATAGCTAGTGGCTTAGCAACTTCAGCCACCAGTTCCTTCAGGGCCCATGGATCAGGTCCCATGGACTTGTGCACCTTCAGATTCTCTAGATGTTCCTGGACCTGATCTCCTCCTACCCTTGGTGGTTCTTCACTCTCCCAGTCAACACCCTCTGTGATTTTGGTGGTGTGGTTTGAGCGGTCACCAGTGAAGACTGAGGCAAAAAAAACTGTTGAATACTTCAGCTTTCTCCACATCCTCAGTCACCAGGTCATCAGTATCCTTCTAGAGAGGCCCCACATTCTCTCTCTTTTTTCTTTTTCCTCTTACATATCTGTAAAATCCTTTTCTGTTATTTCTAATATCTCTGGCCAGATTTGACTGAGAGCAATAATGGACAATGGAATAACACTTAAGAGTACCTCAAGTTTTTCAGCTGTTAACATGTTTTTTCCACCCCCTTCATTCCAAACAAAGTCTTCCCTCATTTTATTCTATAACTATAGCCAAACCCTGAATGGGAAACTATGTTATTGCAAAAGTCCTTAAGATGAATTACTGTTCTAATAATAAATAGCTCTTTAAGACTTTAAAAGGACACAGGTTTTGTATTGTGAAAAAAGGTATCATAACTGAGCATTCTGATTGATAAAAACCCTTGACGTGGTAACTCAGGACTAGAATTTGAGATTTCTGTTGCACATGGTAGGCAGGCCAAATATACAGGTTGTCTTCCTCTTCAGAAAGTTTTGTGAGCATCTACACATTGAATCCATTTCTCTCCCCATGCATGTAATGACGGTTAATAGCATTCTAGTACCAAATCACTGAATCTTCTTGAAGAAATATTTCTATTCCAACAGCCTGAATAATGCCATGTTCCTATACATGTCATCTGGCTACTGTAAGAGACATTTTATTAGGCTACACAGACTATAAGGCAAACTCACCAAACAGGCTCTGAACACAGGCTGTCCAAAACTCACCAAACCCCAAGATAATGCCTGCCCCCCCACCCCACAAGATCTGTGAGAGAATTCTGAGAACAAAATGCAGCAATCTTGTTTTGATTTGGTTTTGGTGTATTTTTTCCCCTTTTTAAAGCACAGGATAAACTCCTTGCTCTATGTACTTTCTTTGTAAAGTAATGACAGAAAATACCACTATCCCTGGGCCTACAAATTGTCTTGAAATCTCATAAAGAGTAAGAGTAGAAGTAGCAAGATCATATTAACTTGTGGATTTTTCATAGACATTGGTCACTTGACATTCCCAAGCTTCTACATACAACAACTTGCTTAACAGGACTGAAAACTGCAATCACACTAACAGAACCTCTTCAGAGGTCCTGTGACATTCATGAATTTTAGGAATCCTGCAAAATGTTTTCTGCTCATGTCTCTCCAGTGATAGCAACAACATTTTAACTGCAAAGTCATATAATCTTCAGTGATAGCTAGAAAATGCTTAAGCCATCTGCCTGAAATAGCCAGGTTAGTCTGGTATCGAAGAACTCAAAGATGTTATGCTAGCAATTAACCCTAACTTGCAGCCAATCTAAGAGCAAAAAATACCTGCTGCCATTACATTTTAGAAGCCTTCTTCTATGACCATCACCAGCATCAAAGAAGGTTTTATCCTTGCCTCACTCAGCTGAAGCTTTACAAGAGCATGCAGCAGTTGGCTGAACTACAGGAATGGATACAAGACATCTGGAAAAGCTACAAGTTCATGCTTTCCTGATCTGCAATTGGCTGCTAGATCACAACAGGTGTATCTTGAGTTTCACATCCAGGAAGAGAGCAAGCAGCTGATGCCAATTCTAATTCAACATTTATTCTTGAAACAGCAAAACCACAACTGCATTAATTGAATAAAATGCGGGTGCCACCTGGGCTTGGCACACAGGCTGCCATAGTAACTACAAAATAATTAGCTAAATACATTTTGAAGCCACTGATCCAAATCATCATTTCCCGTGTGACACAGATGATCTTAACAGCTTATGTAAAAAGGCTGGTATGCAGATCACTTTGCATCATTGTTTTTGGTTATGTTTTGGGGGTTTTATTCTACAAAGGAGGTTAGTTCCCATATTTTACAAAGACACTGAACATTAAAGAGAAGAGCAAGAAGTGAGGAACCCAGAACTGTAACTTTTAATAG
Organism: Ceyx melanurus; assembly: GCA_024611195.1. Classification (NCBI taxonomy): domain Eukaryota; kingdom Metazoa; phylum Chordata; class Aves; order Coraciiformes; family Alcedinidae; genus Ceyx; species Ceyx melanurus. The sequence continues at coordinate 23,895 of JANHGL010021994.1, read as the reverse complement.
TTAACGCAAAATAACCCCACAAAAATCATTAGATGTGCAATGTTAAACTCCAACTAATGGCTTAAAAATTACCTCCTTGCAAAACAGATTTTGCTATTCTGTCTAAATCTGTTTTAAAAATCAGCTCTGATCTTACATCTGTAATTAAATCACTCAAGCACACTAATGGAAATAGTTCTGCAACCTTTCATACAATTATGTTTAAAAAAACCTCACCACACTTTATACATTTCCCAGAAAAGAAAACCTCAACCCTACTGGAACACCCTCACTTTGAAAACAAGATAACCAAAGAATCTATGAAAACAAAGGAAAATTATTGTTGAAGCAGACATTTAAATAGAAGACTACACACTTTTTGTACAAAATGATCCAAAATTATGATGATGATCACTAACTGTTCCTGGTTCTACTTTCCAAACTGAAATTGTAAGTTAAAGAGATTACTCTGTCACTACCACTTCCCTGTCAATCCAGAATAGGCAACTGCACCAGCCTTTTAAAAGGCAGTTAAATCTGCTGCTAAATCAGGCTGGAGCTCACTTGAGTGACAGATGACTGGCCCACCTTCCAGCTAAAGTTGCTTCCACAGCATTGGTAGCCCCACTTTTTCCAGTCAAGACTCAAATGGTTGCTGAAGTCTGAGGGTGCCTCTCAGCAGCATTCAAAGCCTGCTACACCAGTCAAGAACCCCTCCACCTTGAACAGCACATACCATCTTGTCCACCTGGTTTGGTGTTGGCCCATGATTTGGCAACAGGAGCTGCTTCTGGAGGAGCAGGAACAGCAGGTTTTGGCTGTGTCTGCGGCACATCTGGCTGTCTGGAATTAGAGGAAAAGCACTTGTGAATACAAGAGGCTGAGCACAGAATAAGATCATTAAGATTACTGCAAACAACTGAATGAAATTAAGAAGCTATGCAGCTGAAGAAACAATAGCTAATTTTCTGCAGCAAAAGCATTTTCTTATATAAAAGGAGTTTTTAAAGTAACAGTTAAAAATTGGAGCAAGTTAGCTAATTTTTTTAAGAGTACATTTCCCAAAGTAGACAGGAATGAATGAAAATGGCTGGGCAGAAAATGTAGTCAAGCATGAACACAACTGCAACTTTTGCAGGAGTGTATTGGACAATCAAAAAACAATCAATCTATAAGCATGAAAAGGAATTTTGAATAATGCTCTTTTTTCACAGGAGTTAGAGGAAAACACTTAAAGACCACCATGAACTGGGAGAAAGGTGGCAAATGTGTGTCAGAAATTACAAAGGAACTGATAAGACAGGCTGAAGACATAATGAAGAAAAAAAAATTAGTACCACAAATGTGAGCCTAGAAGTTTAAGTCTATTAAGAACAGTCTCAATTTTACCACCTAAATAATGAAGAGGCAGGCACAGACACTCAGATTGTCAACTATAAGAACCAGGCATGTTCTTGAAGACATCTTTCTCATCTACAGATTAAGTAACATATCTTCTTTCAAGGATAGCCATCTTTGAAATCTGCATATTCAGGTACCTTCAAGACCTCCAGGTCAGTAGTACTCATTCCAAAGCCCATAGTCTCAAATCACTTTATTATACCAGTAGAGAGATTAGTATATATCATGTCAATTAGCTTACAATAAACAATTGTAAATGCTTTAAGTATATCCTAAAGCAATCCTAAGTTTCTGAGGACTGCAACACATAAGTCAGTTTCATTTGTGTTCTGCAGCTATCAGACCAAAGTACTACATGGTAGTCTTAGAAATTACATAGACAAAAATCACACCAAAAAAAAGTCACTGCTGAGGAGAAACACACTGGCTTCTCACAGGACAGAAATATAATTTTTATTTGTTTACACACATTACTAAGATTAAAATAATTATTGTATTATCTGTTTCCATTTTGTTCTATTTTCTTACAGAATATTTACAGTTTGAACTATCCAAACACTGTCTTATGCAGGTACCATTTGATAAATGAAAGAACTCAGCTTGGTGCTAGCTGAATCAATCAAATCAATACACAACAGGCTGCACTATTCAGCAAAAAACCCAGTGAGGCCATATCCATAGGAAGTGTGACAACTCGGAAAAGTAGCACAAAAAAAAATTATCACAGGCAAACAGCTCATGTGAACTCCAATGCAGTGGCACAAGAGGAAGAATTAAACTAATGCAAGCTAATAAAGATGTCAGACAACACTTTATCCACACCACTTGTGAGAGGCATATCAAAACACCTCACACGCAAGCTGCAGAATTTAAAAGCATGTTGAAATATTGGAGAAATACAGAAATAGTTACAAAAATGGTCTGGAAACTTGAGCAGATGTATTATGTGGTCTGAATTGAGAATTTACGTCTGGCCTGGGCATAATGTTCCTGGGAACAAGTCCCTCCCCTCACTAGTTTAACTTGCATGTGCTCTTGTAAGGTCTTTTTCAGAACAACATATGTGAAAACACAACTGCAAGCACCTTTCAGTTGCAGATAAGGGCCAGATATTTATTTTTAAATGCAACATCAACTATTGGAAAAAGCAGAGATTCAAGCAAATGTATAAAAATTAACAATTTGAGCTTTCTCTACCATACATTTACACAATCACACTAAATTAAACAGATCTTTGCATACTCTCAAACTTGCAAGTTATTAAATAATAACTGCTCTGTACCTAAGGGTTCCTCCTAGAACAGCAAGAGACTTTTAAGCTAATTACACGGATGTTACAAAAAGATGCTGCAGTATTTTCCTCAAGTAGACATCAAAACCTACACAAAGGCAGCCACTTCGTGTGGCTAAAGAAAACATCCATTCATATGGAATTCACAAGCATACTACTTTTAGCTTAAGCAAGGGGGATGTTTCTGGTGTGGGTTTTTTTTTTTCCCCAATAATTTTTATTATCCCCTAATAGGAAGATTCTCACAGAAATTAGTAACTGCGATTTCCTCTCTGGTAGCTATCTTGAGAAGAGTCGAATCTATGCAATTTCTTCCCAGGTCCTGCACACCCCTACTTTTGGGAAAACCTGAAAAAAATGGCACAGCAAAACAATCCTCATATAATTGGTCACTTACTTTTCTTCTTCATGCTGTTCTTGTTTTGAAGCCCATCCTGTGCCATCTTTAGGCACAATGTTCACATTAGGGTCATTGCCTTTGTTCTCTGCTTTGAGACTGGGGAGGTTTGCTGGGGGAGGCATCCTCCTTGAAATGGCAACTTTTCCAAGACTCTGTAATCCATGGCGTGCAGCAACTGCACTCCAAAACAGAAAATGCAAGTTAACAATGCTGTTTGGCAGGTAGTATTCATGTAAAGCTGTCTAAATCAAACATGTCATAAAGAAACTTAGAAAACTGAAGAGTATAGGAGTTAGAAACTCAAGTCTTCAAAGCTTAATTTTTAAAAAGGAATACTTGTACCTTTTGAACAGTGAGTCACTATGATTAGCCTATTCCAGGGATTTAAGAGGCTATATGGCCCTGCCTTTATACACAATGTTCAGTGTCAGAAAGCTAGAGGAGCCCTGTAAAATATGATGCAGATGTCTTAAAATCCTTTAACATATTGTCAAGCACCATTCTCACCTTTTAGTGTTTAATGTAACTTGATGAGTCCAGAAATACCCACATGGAACCAGCTCATTTACTGCCAGTTTCAGCTAGCAGATCCTGCTCTTGAAAAAAACATTCCTACAAATTGCATTTACTCCAGGCCACGTGAAAACTCAGCATGAAGCTGATGCACTACCCAGGGCATTCAACCTGCCAACTAACCAGCTTGGATGAACGAGTACAAGGTGCCACCCGTTACAAGCACCTTTGTTTCAACCTTTAAATGTAATACAGCACCCAATTTAACAGAGTTTGCACACACTTCACCTCTCTTGCCCTCAAATTCAGGCAAGTATGTTGTATCAGATTCAGACTTCAGTGTCATTCCCCCCTAGTTCTCAATCCAGTCAATTATGAAAAGCAGCCCCACAGTGGCCTTATTTGAGACTTTGGTTTAAGTTCCACCCAGTGTTTGTCTGCAAAACAGACAAAGCTCCCAGTGTGAAAATTAGCATTGCCTTCTTGTTCATCTAACACTGTTAGTACCACAAACACTTTATGAAATATGGTAAAAAGCACAGATAGGGTATGATTGTCATATGCTGATAACAAGTGGAGACTATAGCTACAAATCAGCTTTTATTTACCTATATTCTACTTCCTACTAGGCTGAAAATGTTGCCTCCCTGAACTGATGCTCTTATTTAACCGTTACATCAATCAGTTCAAAAATCTTGCTGTGGCTGAGTGCTCACCTATATACTTTGCCCTCTTCATTAGTGCTAAAATAATGATGAAGCAGAACGCAGAACTTAAGTCACCTTACTCACCTGTGGTTTTCTGAGTCTCCAGTGATTTTCCCTTGTAAGTATTAAACAGACTGAGTGTTGCATATTTTGTTTTTCCATCCTTTGCTTTTGTGCTCTGGCCTGACTTTTCCGACATTTCGATGGAAACTCATCGAGTCTGGTACCTCCTGCTCACCTTTCAAAATGTGCCTGAAAAGAAAACATCAGACAAGTAAAGCAATTTGAATATAAACCAATAATTAAAACAAAGCTCACAGGACAGACAGAAGTAGACAGTATATTTAACACCATTAGCACTGCTTTATTTAAGCACACTGGAGATGCCATAGAATACATTAGCTCCAGAAACCCCCAGCTGTATGGAACACTAGACCATTTTCAAATATTTCTATCTCCACAATTTGATTGTTACACAATCAGGAGGGTCAGCTGTTAGTTAATATCAAACCCTGTAAAAGTGATAAATACTGTCCATGATCTTACTTAAGGAAACAAATAAATAAATCAGAAACCAACCACAACAACAACAGCATGCAAAGTTTCCTTCAGGAGCTAGCTCCCCAAGGGGGGAACTCAATGACTCCTGAAGTCAAGCACTGATACCATTAACTGTGGCACAGTATTTCTGTGACTTTTTTATTTTTACACACCCCCCTCCCCCTCCAGTTAAAATCATCACAACCTTGGCATTTAAAAAAACATAAATACATGCAGTAAGAGTTTTTCTTCATCAATGCTAGTAACACAGTATGTTCAGACAGGAAGGGTGAAGAATGCCTTAAACCAACAGTTACACCTTTCTTCTTGCAGCAGTAAATTACAGGGCTGTGAGAGCCAGTCATCCCCCTCCTCCCTCCTTCCCCAGAACAGCAGGTCTTGAGAAAAAACAACCCAGTAATTATCTCCAATATTTCACTAGAAGTCCTTAGAAGGAACCTGACAGAGTTGCTGCCCATCACTAGTGAGGAACACAAGACAGAATTCACTTAAACATTATTATTTAGCTGACTTAACACCCAAAACTTCTACTACACCCTTACAATAGAGACTTTAAATATATATATATAAAATCCATATGAATTTCAGAATAGTTACGTACACCTAAATACTCTCGCATTTCATTCTAAGAGCAGAGAGCAATATGCAAGACAGAGCTGTACATCCTGCTGAAATCCTTCTCTGATCAACAAATTCCAGCCTCAGAAGACCTTCAAAAGAAACTTGATTCATGTACAAGGTAATAATTTCTTAAGAAACATCTGTGTAGGCAAGTTGTCCAAAGGAAAAAAGCACCTACCTGGTCATGACAGACATAAATCCATGTCAAAAGATCTGGGAAGCTTCATTTCTATAGGAGTAACTCCCAACCTCCTCTGCCTTCTTATCTCAGTTTACAAGCCATGATCGACAAGATTACGAAATGAGGATGGCAGACAACCTTGGCATGGTCCAGTTTCAGCAGGATTTGGGTCAGATGCTATTCTATTTCAATCCATGCACACTATTGCAAACGGGGCAGTATTCAGTTTAATACAGGGCTAAAAAAATATATTCTCTGCTCTCCCAAGGAGAAAACATGTCACAGGGGTTTTTTTTTGCCAATGTCATCAGAATTTGGCTAATTCACCAGCATGTGTAACACCAACAGCCATTCCTCATGTCATCCAAGACCACAAAATACAGGATGGAAGGAGGCTGAACCCAGCTCACCACGCAGACCACGTAATCAGAACAGAGACCTTGGATATGGCTGTTAGAACACCTCTTATGTGTGTACCAAAAAATTTTTGAGGCTGCAAAGTTTCACTGGAAGCCACAGCTCACTAAACATCATTACAGGAACAGAGAAGGAATTAGAAGAAATAAAAAAAAAGCAAGCTTGTTTAAATTCCTGTATCAGGTTGGTTTTCTTTGGGACTATCAGTCAAACAGACTTCAAGCAACCATTCCCTGCTCAGGGCTGCCCCAACACTTATTTGCAATTCAACAACACATCAAGCTTTGCCCATTATTATTATTATTCATGGCCATGCAACCACTTTCAGGTAGTCTGGAGACCTGAATCCAGACATACTAGTTTATCAAGCTGGAGTCTCAATCAGACATCAGGCCCTGCATTAGCCTCTTCTATGAGTAACCTCAATTTATCAGAGGGTATTCAATAAAGTATCTGTGGAAAAACCTGGCAGATTCTTTAGCCTAAATTCTCCTGTTACACTCTGCTCCAGCTTGTATTTATCATATGATAGAATCCACTCCATTCAACCTGGAGCAGAGAATTACCAGGAGAATGCAGTTGGCAAACAAGCTTTCAGGTGTGTATTTTACTGTATTGAATAATACACTATAATTTCTTGATAGACAGCTATGCTCACACACACTTTAAAGGTAAAACACAAACACAGTTTTTAAGTTTCACCCCAAGATTCATCCCAGCCCCGGATTTTGTAAGCAAACAGCTTACAAAGAAGGTGAGCATTCTAGAAGTTGAAGGGGGGAGGGGGAGAAAGACAAATAAGATGACAAGTCAGGCTATTTATTCCCCCCCACCAGTTCACAAAAGCAGGGAAGCCCTAACAGATGCAGGCAGAGCAGAAGGCAGTTGGAGGATGGCTTAAGGTAATGTTGAGTTTTTGGCATATTTTTGAAAGCCTGTACTTCTGGTAAGGATTAAACACAGAAAATCTAAATCGTAACTCCCTTTTTTACAGAGTAAGATGGAATTACTTGGACAAATCTTAATTGCAAAAATTGTTCTTTCCAAAACATATGATGGCTTAAACAGAGGAAGGTGGTGATCGTGTTCCCCAGGAATGTATTTTGATGTCAAATTTACAAAAATTGGTTTTCTTGTTACAGTGAGCTCTACATCTTTTTTTGAAAAAAAAACAAAAAAAACACCACAACAAACCATACAAAAACAAAATCCCCCCCCTCCCAAAAAACAACAAAAAACCCCCCAAACAACTGAAATTGATCAAAGCTACACATTCCTCGGTAATCACTAGAGGAAAATAAATCAAGCACTGCAAACAATGCTATTTTCAATCAGGCCAATCAGTGCTATTTTCAATCAGTCAATACATTAACTAAACTAACTTTAGACCTGGTCTTGGTTGCCAAAGAAAATACACTTGCAAAATTACCCGGTACTCAAGTCAGGGATCACAAATCCTCACTCTGAAAAGCCCATCTGACCCTCTACAAACATACCTGCCAGGTCATGCTTAAACAAGCGCCCCATGTCATCTAACACAGATAATTATATGTTTTTGGGCCATATGAAATAAAATTTAGAGCTCCGAGATCTTTGTCTTTTCATTCAAACTTTACTTGTATGCACTACATTCCTATATAACAGCATTGGAATAATTCTCTCTGTAGTACCACATGCACCATATTTTAACATGGCATGTGCTTAATTTGCTAATATAATAGGTTGGCAAGTACTAGACTCACCAAGTGATTCACAATTTACCCTAATATTTATAACTTTTGCTGTGATTGGTAAGATAATGGTCTGAACTGCTAGTCAAATTCTTAAAAGCAAAGCACTTAAGACTAGATTTAGACTCACTGTCATATGAACATGAGACATCTGTGTACTGCTGAACAGTACCAACATGTAAAAGATTTCGGAACTACTTGCCAGAATTAAATTACTGCCATGATAGCCAACAGAAGGGCAGGCAACAGTACAAGCAATAACAGCAGCTGGTAGAGTTCACTGCACTACTAAGAAATTTAAGCAAGTCAGCAGTTAATTTTGAATGACTAGAGTTACTACTACACATAATTACAGAAGGCACAATTGCTCCTGAAGTACTGGAGCAAAGATTACCTTTCAGCTACTCTGTAACGTTACCAAGTCCGTTAACTGACCTTCACTGTGGCCTTGAGATTTTAAGGTTAAAATTAATACTGTAATTTCTGTACCAGACTGCAAGTGGCTGGCTTATTTAGATCCTGCAATGAACTCAGAAGCATGTGCAGAGAAATTAGCACAGTAAGTAGCTGCTACAATTTTTAGACATCCCAGTTTCTGTTAAGGAATATTTACTTGTATTCTCTTGGATACTCAGTTGGTAGAAATGCAAACAGCACACAGTATATGCTAGACTGCACAATCATATTTTTAACACAGTAATAAAACCCCAGCAAACAAAAGCCACATATAGAGCACACAGACCTGATCTCCCCACCGTTTCAGAATTCCCCAAGATGACTTGTTTACAACGTAATGATACTAGTTCATAAAGTGTGTAAACTTTGCATAGTGCTCCATTAGGACCAACTGCAGACTAGAAAAGATCTTGCCTGCACTTTTGAAAAAAAATTCTTATGTGATTAAATAATGAAGAAATATCATGTATTTTGAGGTCTCTTTTGAGGACTGCAGTGGTAAGAAGTTTAAAACAACTCAGCAATTCTTGTCTTGTTTCCTTCCTTCTCTATTACCATGACCATTTTCTATTTTTTTTTGCTTTATTATACATGTGAGAAAACTTTACATACATCCAAGAATAGAAAAATGATCCGTGTAAGCTGCGACAGTTCGTTGTCTCACAAACAAGTACAGACAGGAGTGGAAATGGAAGAGAGTTGTGTAAAGGTTCAAGTAGAAACTCATCTTCTTTATCCATGTTTTGTGCAGTGGCAGATCAACTCTTACTAGTGCCATGGGGGAAGCGTCCTCTGTGCCTTCAGATTCACATTTCTGTCTGTGAGGCACAGCACACACTCTTCCTTGCTTCTGGCAGAAAGATGACTATTCCCTGTATTTTTCAGGCATATCCCATCCAAGCTGATATAAGCACAGGTCACTGCATGACAAAGTCTCAAGAATCGTTTTTCATATGCTGTATTTTTAAACCTCTACATAAAATAGAATTATTTTGTACCCCAGTGTAAGATGTCAAGGGATGACTTCAGCAGTATGACAATTCTGTTTTATGCAGTAGTATCTTCAATCCCATTCCTCACACCTGTTTAACCTACAAGCATGCAATTGGTTACAACAAGTAACCTGTACATTAATTTCCCAGGATTTTCCCAGCCTTAAAAACATTAAGTAAAAACTAGAACATTCCCACATTCTCTGTTCAGCAGCTAGGATACCTACTCCTTCCACCTCCACTCCATAAGCTAAATGTTGGCTAATCTGGAGAAAGATGAGCTGGAATGACTTCAGGCAAAGCACATCATGCAAGACTTGAATCTGCTGAAGATTTCCTATGATTTTAACTCTCAGTGCCTCAAAAGCCCATCTGTGAAGTGCCAAAAGTAATAAAACACATGACATGAAAGTTTATTCATAACTGGGACACATTAACACCTCTCAAAACAGAAGAAACAAATTCAGACTTTTTATACCCTATTTTAAGCACACTATAAGTGGTTACGGGTCAAAAATGGTCACACAAATTTGTCATTTGTCTCCAGCCATAACTCCGCTTTTCTTAGAATACCTTTGTTTCTTGGCACACAAAAGAATGTGGTTCTTTTAAGTAGTGCAACTAAATACAACTGAAAAAAAATGAAGCCTGTTTTTGCCAAATGCTTGATTCATGTTAGAGGCAGATGTTACCAAGTTCAGTGTTATTCATTTAAAAAGATAATTCAATCCCTCAACAAGCCTTGTGCTCAAAACCCAAAAAATAACTTGGCACTAAAAAATTCAACCAGAAAGGAAAGGTTCAGCTGTAAGTCTGTCTCTTCACCTTCAATAAAGCTCTTAACAGTAAAACCTAAGCATAATCCACAGCTAAATAAATTCTCAAAAGAAAAGCAAACCTGTGTGATCTTCAAAAAAAGATTGTAATGTAGATCATTTACAGAAAAATAAAGCCAATTTAAAACAAAAACCTAGGATAATGGATTCATTGTACCTGGAACCACAAAAATGTGGTCTTCCTGCTTTTTTGTAACCCATAATCAAGGAGCTCTAATTTCAAATGAACACTCAAAAATACTGTGTTATTACTGAATACAGAGTTTTGTGCAGAGAACACTGCACACAAAGAACAAGTGGAATTACAATTAAACATCTGACATGGATGTTTATAAACAATACACACTAATAATCTCTTATTGATCTTCTTATAGATTATAAGTGCCAAACCCAGCATTTTGAAATTGAGGCTTTCAAGACTACTTAAAAAAAACCAAACCAAACAAAACAAAAAAACCAACTCACATACTAGCAATTACTGCACTATTAAGAATTCTTCATAGCTTCAGCATGAGTCGCCTTAACATGACATGAAAACAAACCTCAAAAACCTCCAGGAACATTTAAGCACAAAAAGGGTCTCTCAAACAAAAGTATCTGGGGGGGGAAACAAAAAAACAACAAAAAAAACCAAACCAACAAACCAAACCAAACAAAAAAAAACCCAAACAAAACAAAAAACAAAACCACAAGCCTTTTCAAAGTTCAGGACTCCCCTCCTTTCCAAGAGGAATTTGCAGTAGTGTTCACTAACAAGTACAGGTTGGTGTTAAGCAGGCTGAAAATCGCAGTAAAGATTTTGGGGACTTCTGAGATTCTATTTCATGTACTTCAAACACAGCTGTATTCTAAAGAATAGAAGCTCTCCAGATCTTCAGAGTTCTGGGTACATCTCACTACAACTCATTCTTGAACAAGATGGGTACACAATATCCAGACTGAACTGATTCTACATATTATATGAAGGTAGAGGGCTGAGTAGGAATAACTACAGGGATACAGTATCAAAAGCCTTGCTGCAGTCACGGAATACCACATCCACTGCACTTCCCTCATCTATCCATCTACTTATATCATCATAAAAGGCTCTCAGATTAGTCAAGCATGATTTCCCCTTACGGAATCCATGCTGACTGCTCGTGATAAGCCTCCTTTCCTCCAAATGCTTAGAGATGGCAGCAAGGACAAGTTGCTCCATCACCTTTCCAGGGATGGAGGTGAGGCTGACCAGCCTGTAGTTACCCGGGTCCTCATTTTTGCCCTTTTTAAAGACTGGGACAACATTGGCCTTTCCCCAGTCCTCAGGCACCTCTCCTGTTCTCCAGGACCTTTCAAAAATGATGGAGAGTGGTCTAGCAATA
>JANHGL010021993.1:62543-74194 GCA_024611195.1 Ceyx melanurus | reverse complement strand
TGGTCTAGGTGATCCTGCTCAGGCAGGGGGGTTGGACTAGATGATCTTCTAGGTCCCTTCCAGCCCCTAATATCTGTTATTCTGTGTGCAACTGGCCTTGTCTGTTTTATTTAAAAGGTCATTCAGGGTTGCAAACTTGCATTTTTTGGCATACCTTCATCTGGCTCATGGGAGGTGCCTAACCTACAACCCTTGAAAAACTTTTTGCCTTTGAAAAACTTACCTTTTATATTATGACATTGAGGCCTGGAGGTCCCTCTGGTGTCAACTGGCATGAAAGCCACCACTCCAGACCAATGTACAACATAAAATGCAGCTCCGTTCTTGCAATATTATTGCAAGTCCCAGGTGGATGACAAATCATAGGAATGGATTTTCCTGGATAATCACAAGTGGGAGCAGGCATGATTCTTAAAACAGAGGTAAAAAAACCTATAGGCAACAGACAAACATGCTAAGTAACAGCAGAGAAACCTGAATACTGTCCTTGGGCTGTTTCCTCCTCCCAAGATTAACATAGTTTTCAAGACTCTAAATATTGACTGGATGTTTGGATACAGCAAAATGGTATCTGTAAGTCACAGAAGGTTTCTTTTCACCTGGGATCAGTGAAAATATTATAACACTTAGAGAAAGTTAGTAGGGGTGCTATGCCACAGGCTCTTTGAGCCCAGTCTGTAGCACAGTTTTATCCCCATAAAACCAGTGATGTGTCAAAGCAAGTACTGATAATACCTAGATGTGCTTCCCCCTGCAGTCTTGCCGTGGGGCTTATTATGCTTGGAAACAGAATTATTTCAGGGTAAAATCTTGTGATTTTTTTTTTTTTAAACAGACCTACAAGTTGAAGGGCCAGAAAGACAAAAAAAAAAAAAAAAGGGATAAATAAGGCAGGAATTACTATTAATTATTCAAAATATTATTTTCAGAATGGGAGAACCCTTCCTCAATTGCACTCCACCGTCGTCATGCTGCACGTAGCCCATGAACCCTGGGGTGCCCTGAGTTCAGAAAGTACATCTGGTGGAGTGGGAGGAGGAAAGGACCATTTACCGCCTTGTTCTGTACCAAATGGTGTCCTGGCCTCTATCTATGGCACTTGGCACTCACTGACAATGTAAATCAGGGTTTCCCAAGTTACAGCACAATGGGAGTTAAATTTATGAGCATGTGGTCTCCTAAAGGCAGTCATGTCCCTGAGGCAAGGACAGGCAGGGTGGGAGGAAAAGCAACTGGTTCCTCAGACTGCACATGAAATTATGCTACACATCTGCCCACCCTCCATGCTTCTGGTGTTTTGGGGACCCTCCGAGAGACACCCTTATGGATAACAGGACCTTCACTCATGCAGTGGTGGGTCCCAGTCCACCTACTTCCCATCCTTTGTCAACAGCCTTGAAAAAAAGTCAGTAAAGCCATACTTAGCTTGCCTTCCCTTGCAGAAAAAGCTGCACAACACTTGAGACCAGAAAAAAAGCCCTTTTTAGCCATATTACAGAGGAGGAGGAGAAAAGTGGCCCACAGCGGTAAGGCTAGGGTGCAGAACTTGCCTGCACTGACCAACTCAAAGGGACAGCACTGCTGCCTGCCAGGCTTGTGCCTGCCCATGGTCTATCTGAGGGTAACTAAAGGGCACTAACAATGTGCAGGTGGTCCCCAGACCAGTGCCCCCATGAGCTGTCTGCAGCTGTGAGTTTCTGCTTTCTTCCTTCCCACCCTACTTGCCAGACCAGGAGGGGACACACAAGGGCACTTCCCAAACAGCGTGCCAATGGACTGGCTTCTGGGTGGAGCAGCCCATCCTCTCTACCCTAAGGATAGCTCACCCTGCCCTGACCATCCCAGTTCTCCTTGGAGAAAGGCACAGGAGGCTTTGATGATAACAGCCTTTTAGGTCTAGGGCACTAAAAGAGATTGAAAAGGAAATTTAAAATACCATTAAGAAACATGAGCTGAGAACAGCTTCTCCCATGTGCAGCCACAGGATTAATATGCCAGCACAGGAAAAGGAGGGGCTGTGCCAGCTTCAGGCAGCAGGAAAGGGGCCAGAAGCCCCTCTGAACTTCACTTTGGGCAACTTAGCTTCAGCGAGGCCTGTCCAGGCACCCAAATACCTTATTCAGAGCCCAGCTGCAGCTCTGCGTCACTGCACACATATCAGTGTCAATAAAGTGTACTTTAAAAATAGATGAGCAAAACCCAAGTGCTGCTCCTCAGGCAGGGCAGTGGCCACTGAGGGTTTTGCAGTGGCTGGCACACTCAGTGCTGCTGGTGGCATCTTCAAGGGCTTGTTTTTGTTTCTTGTAGCAGTTTGCTGGTTCTGGTGCCAATGCTTTGCACAGAGGAGCATGGAATGATTATGTGCCCTCACCACATCCAGGTCTGTCCATCTCTGTGCGCAGAGCACAAGCATCCAAGGTGCCCTCTGATTTGGAGCTGTCTCTGCCAGCATTAAATAGACAATACAAGAAAATGTTGTGTGTAAGATACACCGCTGGGACAGATTTCCTCCTCGTCTTCTCCATCTTCTTCATGGTTTATAGGAGATAAAGCACATGCTGCACCCTAACACCCGTGTGCTGTCTTAGGGATGCTCCTTATGGCAGCACTGTGCCCAGCTCCTGAGACCAGACTAGGGTATGCTAATGGGCTTTCTGTGTTCATGAAATCACAAAATAATGCACAGCCTCTGCCAGGACCCCAGGCCCGTTCCTGGTGAAAACCAAGGGACACTGGTAAATGGCAGTGGCTCAGACAAGTATCAGGGAGAAAGGGAAATTTCCAGGTCTTCAAGTAGAAGCCACAAGTGAGGGATTTTGCATCAAAATTTCACCTGGCTGCAGCTATCCTCCTAGCTCCCTCTTTCACATGAATCTCAGTCAACAGCTCACTCCTATAATTGGATAATTAAGTCAATTATGAGCGCAAGGGAACATTTTCACGCTTGTAGGTGCCAGCACAGCCTTCTGGAGCCAGCCTTTAATCACTAAGCCAATGCCTATGGCTTGGGAAGCCCTCTGCATCAAGGATGAAATGCAACCCTAGGAAAGATGTGCCAAGTTAAACCTATGTGGTCTACAGCTGGGGAAGGGCCAGGGTTGGGCTATGGACCAGTTGCCCCCCGCTCCCCAGTTTGGATGTGCCTCTGGGTCTGTCCATGTCCACTGATGCTCAGGGCTGTGGTGGTGGTAAGCTGCTGCCTCTGTCCCTCATATCCATGATATGTGGCTTTGTGGCATAAACTACTGTGAAACCAGCGCATCTCTTTTTCCTCCTGTGCTCACAAGCAGGCAAGTGAACCATTGGACCTATGAAAGCCATGATGTGTGCCATGTGCCTGTGAGTGATCCAGGCCCTGCTTGCTCTATGTGCAAGAGCTGCAGAGCCCAGGAGCAACAATGCAGCAGCTGCAGTCCTGCAAGGGGATGGGGCTGTGAGGAGAGAGCTGAAAGGCCAGCAGCAGCCCCTGGCACATGTCCAGAAGGAAGTGTGTAGAGCTCTGCAGGGTTTTCCCCAGGGGTTCAGTCAACATTATTATCAGGGTATATAAAGTAATCTGACAGCTCAAAGACAAGCTAAGCAATAGCCAAAACTTGCTCGAGGGAGTAAAAGCATCTTCAGTTACCTCTGCTCCCTGCTGCAGGATGCCAAGTGGGGAAGAAGCACAGATGAGCCAGGGGTGGGAAGGGGATCCAGTACTGCCCCTGCCTGAAGCCTCCAAAATAAAGACTGGATTTCCACTGCACAGGTTCGTAGTGAAGCTTAACAGCACTTTGGGTCATTTCTAGAGAAAGTCATATTTATATATCGGGAATTGCCTTCTGTGTGATCAACAGCAGATGGTCTCGCAGGGGATGGGGCGGCAAAATGAACTGCAGCTTCCAGAAATGGGGTATTGCTGTGACAGAACAGGGAAATGTCTTCCAAGGGGCAAGCTGAGCCGGGCCATGGAAACTGGAAGCTGTCTTGTAGCATACCCAGCTCAATAAGCAAACCAGAAAGCTCAGCAGTCTGCAGGAAGAGTGGTGAAGCATCTGCAAGGAAATGATCTCAGAGAGACAGGAAGGTATATATCGATTTAGTAGCTTGGAGACCACTCTCATGCAGAAGCAGCACAGGAAAGCCATGGCTGTTCAGCTGAAGCCATACCACTATTTTTTGAATCTGTGAGAAGCCTGCCAGAGTGAAAAGATGGCCCCAATAGGAAATTAACTGCCTAATACTTTTCTCTCATTACTCACATGCTGTTTGATTGTTGTTTGTTTGGGTTGTTTGTTGTTTTTTGGTTTTTTTTCTGGCAGAATCATCTGAATTGGAGACCATGCCAGGCACAACAGAGAAAAGAAAGAATCCTTTTTGGTCTGACCTTTCTTACATTTATCTTAATATGGATTACCTGCCTTGCTCCAAACTAGAAAAAAAAAACTTTGAAGCATACAGGGGTCTGTACCACCTCCCACACAAAGCCACCAGCAGGCAGGGCGGGGCTGAGCTGGAGAGGTGCTTTCTCCTCCTTTTCCCCAGTACACGCAGGTAACAGTTTTCATCATCTGTCCCTGTAGAGCCCCTTCAGAATATGCTGCAGCCATTCCTGTTGCTTTCAGCCTCCCGAGGGCCACTTCAAAGAGTAGGACTGTATCTTTCCTACTGCTGTGCCATCCAGTTTTTATACTCTCTGTGGCTTTAAGTAAGAAGGTTTCTGGCAAAACTCAGAAACAATAGTTTTGGATCTAGGCATCAACAGCATTATTTGATATCACTACTCACAGTGGGGCAACTTTTAATAGAAATATCATTGTGGGTTTTTGTTTTATTTTTTTTTTTCCATTGTCAGGAAGACATTTGGAAATAGGTTACATGTGAGGCTGGGGCTGCTGAATGTGTGGGAGGTTAGGTCATGCACAAAGCTATAGTCTGTAGCCCTAATGATGTTTCAGCGCATCACTGATCTTAGGATCATGAAGCTGGAAGGGACCTCAGGAGGTCACTAGTTCCACCTGCTGGCCAGAGCAAGGTCAGCTGTGAGATCTGGACAGGTTGCTCGGGGTCTGGATGAGTCTTGAAAACTTCTGAGGCTAAAGAAACAGGACATCCTCCCTGGACAACCCAGTCTGAGGCCTGGCCACCCTCACAGTGGTTTTTGGTTACATATTAAAAGGTAATTTTCAGTTCCCTGTTCTGCATTGCTTCAGAGGGACAAGACTTTGCATTTCTCCCTGTTCAATTTCCCCAGGTTCGTGCTGACCTCCAGGCTGCCTAGATCTCTCTGAATGGCGGCATTCTGACCAGTCACCTCAGTTCAATGCCACTTCCAGACTTGATAAGTGAGCTCTGTTGCCTCCTCCATGTCATTGATAGAGATGCTGAACAGGACAGGTGCCACTTAACTCCACCCTGTGATCCTGATCATCCAAACAGGTTTTCACTTTTACCTGTCTGTCTGCCCACCCATCCAGAAAATAATGTCCTAACTTGAATACAAGAACATGCAGAAGAGGTCATTCCATTATTTCCCTGGGGACCAAAAAAAGAGGTGACCAGACTGTAGTTTCCAGATCATACTTTTGGCTGTTTATTTGTTTTGTTTTGGGTTTGTTTGTTTTGTTGTTGTTGTGTTTGTTTGATTATTTTGTTTGGGTTTTATTGTTTGCTTCTTTGTTTATGTTGTGCTGTGGCTTTTTTCCCCACTGCAACAGGTACAACACTTGCTTTTCTCCCAAAGCTATGAACCTTACACCATCTCCATGACCTTTCAAAGATCAGTTACAGTTGCCATCTCCAAACTGACTCATGGACTCACAATGTCACATTCATGTGAGCATGTTGGCAAGTATTCCAAACCTCTTACACTCTTGTCCTAACAACAACAGAAAGTAAGAAGATGATAGTATATTTCCAAAGATGGTCTGTGATTAAGGAAATATGTTTCAAAGGAAATGCTAATGAAAATTCCAAGAGGGAACACTAGGTTCGTAACTTTGCCTGTGGTGAAGAAAATCCGGGGTAGATTCAAATGGCTAGGACTACTAACTTCTCATCTTCACAAATATTTTATCTTCAATGATTATTTAGAAGTGTGCCAAGAACAGTCCTCCTGAGATCAGGAGGTTGCTTTCAAAGACAGTAGACATGACAGAGCTTCAGGAGGAATAAAATATAACAGCACCACTGATGAAGTGGTACCATAATTACTTAGGCAGTTGTCCTCAGGTCCCTCAGTGGCTGCATATACACCATAGGCAGAGCAAAAGAACAAGTCACTGAGACAAAGATGACTCTTCCCTTCTAGTTCTTTGCAATAAGTCCTCAAAGGGAAACTGTGGAAGGGAAAGACTGACCAAGCCTAGATGTTGACTTACTCGAACATCCAGAGGGATCCCCACCCCTGAGACCTCCCAAATTCAGAAGAGGGACAAAGTCTTTAGTAGGAAGCTTCCATCTCACCATGTTTGATACAGGCCAAATGCAAAAAAAAACCCCAAAAACCCAAAACAAATCCCAAAATAAAGAAGATTGGAGTCAACAGAGAACTTTCCATTAACTACTGTGGGAATCAGATGGGGACATATTTGTCAGTACTTTTTTCTTTTTTGCTAATCCTATCTATTGGCAATTCTTGGAGGCCAGCCAAGTCTGCTTCCTGCGCTCCTCATTTATCAGCATACACCTAAAAATCAATAGCCTTGCGCTGGCCACTTCTGCTAGTGCCTTATCATTTCCTGCAACAAGGAGAGAATGACAAAATGAAGTTTCAGCTAATTAAAGGTTGTAAAACAGTTATGTTGATGCTGGCTCTTCCAGCACTCTGTAGGTCATTTCATTACAATTCCTTCTAGAGAAGACTCAAAAAGGTCCTTGATCTGTCCTTTTGCCATTGCTCCCCTCGTTGTGGTGCTCAGCCAGGATGCTTCATACCCCATCCATTAATAGCAATCGCTTTAAGCTGAATGACACAAGTGTCATCTAGATTCAGTGGGCTGGGAGCCCGTTGGATCGATGTTGGCACAAAGGCACTGAAAGGCTTCATTCACATGCAAATTTCACATCTGCTGATACTGCAAGCCCCTGATGGCATATATGGTCCTGCACGGAAATGAGAATCAGTTTTTCTAACTTCTGCTCAGAGACTTCTGCTCGGCTGAATGCTTCCCAACAGTTCACTAAGGCAGCCCAGCCACAACTTGTAGCATTTGAAAGGAAAGGAAATTACAATAATTTCTAGTTTGCTGATAAATCCTAGGGGAGTCTGGTCTGAGGGGGACTAAGCAAAATCTATCAGGAAGATGTAGCTCTTAAAGAGTTCATCAGGGCCAGTTAGGTTTGACAGATCAGTTTACATAACAGTATCACATAACACATGAGCTTCATGTATTTCAGTTAGGTGGTGCCTCAGCTTTTCAGACAGATGCAAAAAAAGCACTGAGGGACCAACACAGGAGTGAAGCTAAATAGGGCAAAATCAGTGATCTGCCCTTTTCCTAGAAGAGATATTATACCAGTTTAGACTTAAATTCAAATGCTGGTATGAAAATCTCTCTTCCCTACTTTTTGTCACATATGAATGTTGTCCTGTATCTTGGCATAGCCCAAATTCAAAAGGCCCAAAGGAGACAATGCCCTGGAAGAGGAAACTAAGAGCAAGGTTGTGAGATGGCTTCTGGAGAGCGCGGACAACAGCCCCCTGGTTTAGTCCCTGGTTGTTCAAAGATGTTCATTTACACCAGTCGCAACTCAATCACATGATGTACCTGCACATCAGTTCACCTTCCCACCTATAATCTAAAGCATTTTATATATCAGCTTGCAGTACAGCAGTCTCATTTCCTCCTTCCCCATGTGACTTGCAGGATGTGGTTCTCAGCTATTTTCTCTGAACCTTTCCTATGATTGCTTAGTAATGACTGCATTAGAGCCAGCAGCTATTACCCTGCACACAACTGTATCCTAAAAGGTGTGTACCTCATATGAGGAAAGGAGATTGATTCCCGCTGCTGCAGCCCGGCTAACCAAATTCCAAAGTGTAGAAATTCACAGACTTTTGGTACAGGATCCAAGAAGAGATACAAAACTGGGACATTCTTGTAGAGTTTTCCTAAAGAAGTTCAGAGACCTGCCCCTTTCTGATAGCACCTGAAGCCTGGCAGCCTTATCTGGGGTCTGGTCCAGACCCAGAGGAGTAGACAGGGGTCACCCCCTTGGCCTATGTGTGCTTGGGCTGGCAGTGCCAAAGGGGAACAGGGATGGAGTAGCCACGCAGAGGGAGATACGGCCCCTCGTACAGGCACAGCAGGATTGACAGTGCAGCATTGTCAAGAGTTTACACTACACAGAGAGGTGATTTTCTCATTGATTAAGTGAATTCAGTACTTAAAAAAGAGACAAAGAAGGAATACCGCATGAGAAAAAGTAAATTTTTGTTGAATCAGATTCAATGACTATGGCTGGATATTCAGTCTAGAAATAAATAATAGCATCTATTATATGTTTCTGCATATTTAGTGTATCACACATAATTAATTTTTTCTTCTTTTCAGCAGAAAAGTGCCAGTTTTGTGCCAAAACTAGGACAAAAAAGTCAAGCTACATTTACAGTACTGTAAAGCTGACTTAAAGTGCCTGCTTTGGTATTTATCATTTGGCAAGAAATCATTGGCATTTAAGAAAATGCCAATAAGCACAAATATCTCAACAGAGGAATGATAGCAGGTACAGTGGGAGAAAAGTCCTGATCTGCAGGTGCTGTGAGTACATTGCCAGGACATGATGAGAACGTCAGGTGAAAAGCCATGGCCTCTGCTCTGCACACCCATCACTTCCACATTTCCTAATAAAACCAGCTCTTCTCCCTTGGAGCATTTCTTAACACAAATCTCTTTTCACCAATGGAAACCATACTTGGACTAGATGATATTTTGAGGTCTCTTCCAACCAATAATGTTCTGTGATTCTGTGATACTGTTCTAAAGAAATAAGCTCAAGAGCTGCAGTTTTAAAGGCTTATCAAATGTCGAAACTCAGCACCTGGACCCAGGAATCAATATAGCCTCAAGATGAGAGTCTGCAAAATCCCGGAATGCTGGAAGCAGCATTATTTATAGCTAGGCTTTTGTTTCTGATGCCCAGACACTACGGTACCCTGCTTTCTGCTTTCTCCTCCAGCCAAATGGCACTTAGCCTTTTTTTTCTCTCCCCCCTCCTCCCCCCCATTACCTGTGCTACCTTTTGCCTTGGAACCCAGCATCTCTGACTGCAGTTCTTTTCAGGTGAGCTGAACATAACGATCTTTCTATTCCTCTCCCGACTTTGCTGTGCAATTAGGGACTTGTCCATCTCTCCTTTAAACCCCGTTTTGTGGGCGAGGGGGATAGCAGGCAGCTCCCAGCCTATGCTCCCCCTGCCCAACCTACTGGGGCTTCCCAAGGCTCACCACCTGATGTTGCCCAACACAAGACCAGGGGCACTGGGGAGCTATCAAATCTCATTGTCTTAGCAGAGAAGCTACGCTCTGTGATTATTCAAATCCCACTAGTTTTCCTCCAGTGACTCCAGGGAGTGTCCGTAGATACCAAAGTCCCATACACTCATGTGCCCTCAACATTTTATATAGAAGGTCATCTTCCCTCTCCCTGTCTTGCACACATCCCAGGCTTTAATGATGGCAGCATCCCAAAGGTGCAAGAACTGAACCACTCATGTTTAAATACCTCTCAGCAACTGAAAAGGTAAGTTGTGCATTAGATGCCAATTATGTGCTCTCAGAAGCTTTATTATTTCTGGGGTCTTGTGTTTGCTCTGACCTACCAACATCAAAATTACTTTTGTCTCTAGTTTTAATTTTTCCATCTGAGAAAGGAGAGGTGTGCTCCCAGGTTTTGAAATCAGAGGAACCCTTCAGGTTTCCAGGAAATGTGAGGAAATGTGTGCTACATCAAAGAGGAGTTAAAGATTTAGATACCACTACACCAAACCAATATCTTTAAGACCACATGACTTTAAGCAGCCCGTGAACTTGTGCATGCAAGACTTGCCACAGCCAGATCCTCCCATACACAGAGAAAGCACGGCCACACATCACAGACAAGACAGCCCTTCTCAAAGGCAGGGTGGGCATTTGGCATGTATGCAGGCAGAGAGTCACCACACCTTCCAGCTGCCTTAATTCTCAGAGGTAACAAGCGGCTTCTCAGTGCCTGGCCACAGTCTTTGGAGCATAACAATTACTTTTCAATTGATGAAAACAGCCGGGCACAGAAGTGCACACACAATATTTAACATGAGCAAAAGTCTCCTCATAGTTTTTAACCACCAGGGAGAAAAAATTATGTCCTTGAAGACTGAACAACCAGTGTCATCCTCAATCACCCCCCCCAGTCCCCATTCAGATGAAGCCTGAGCAGAGGTCAATGCCTTCACTGGTTGGCAGCAGCTGCCTGGCTAATGAGGTGAATGAAAGCCACAGGCTCATACCTGGTCTCCATAAGATCTTCTGGAAGCTCAAGTCTACACACCCCACTGGTGGCAGCATGTCTTCAGGGAGCTCACAGGAGCATTTGGCCCTGCAGCAGGCACCAGCTCAGGCATGAGCACTGGTCTTGGGGAGGCAGTGAGGCTGCTCCTTGGTAGACAAGGTAATCAAGGTCAGCTTTTCAAACCAGGGCTGGAAGCAAAGATGAGCCACTGTGCAGTCATAGGAAGCTGGCAGAAGTGATCTGCACTGACTGCACTTAACCAGAGGCTCTCCAAGGACAAGGCTGCCTCAGGTTGTCCTAGCCCTGCAGTTCCACCCTGGCCTCCCCACAACAAGCTGAAGATTATTCTCATTGTCACAATCTTTGAGATGGTAAAATTGCAGTGGCAACTGAGTAGCCCCCAGGCAAGTCCCTCCCAGGGACTTGGGGTGCTGGAGCCAGGGCGGGTGGTCCTGGCCTACTGTGACAAGGAGCTCCAGCAGCCAAGAAGAGGAGCATGGCCAGATCCCAAACCACCTCCTTTCCCATATCCCATACTCTCAGGGGCAGCCCTGTGTGTCAGTGTGGTGCTCACCTCAGCAGTGGGGGCAGACCTAAGGATACTCCTGACCCACATTTGCCCTTATGATTTGTCCTGGAAAAGCAGGGGTTATGGCCTCTTAATTAGTCTGATCACCAGCAGCGTTCTTAGCTGCAATCCTCTGTCTTACCCAACTTGAAAGAAGCAGATGCAGCTGGAGAGGGGCCTGATCCCCAGTGTCATGAATGCCCTTAGCTTGGAAGCTCCAAGCATGTTCCTCTCTGCTAGGCAGTTCAACAACCACAGTCACAGCAAAGTCCCATCAGCAGCTCAGCAGAGATGGCTGCAGAGGCATACTGCATCTACACTGGCAATGTATTTCTTTAGTCCTTGATGAGGGCTCAGCTCACTAAATCAGGTATGCAGTGGTGACCACTGCCAACTGCAGTCAGAAGCATCAGGATGGGAGAAAAATCAGAATAATAAGACACTCAAAGACAGCTGATTAAACCACAGACAGTAATCGCTCAGAGGAGAAGAAAACAATGGTGGAGTTGCTCTGAATGTGAGAGAGCAATTAGAATCTATAGAGCTCTGCCTGGGGGACAGTGAGGAGCAGGTTGAAAGCTTGTGGGTAAAGATCAAAGGTGAGACTAATATGG
>JANHGL010021993.1:40180-58195 GCA_024611195.1 Ceyx melanurus | reverse complement strand
GAGGGGGGACCTCATTAATGTCTATCAATATGTTAAGGGTGAGTGTAGGGAGGATGGAGCCAGACTCTTCTCAATGTTATCCAGTGACAGGATAAGAGGCAATGGGAGCAAGTTGGAGCACAAGAGGTTTAGTGTCAACACAAGAAAGAACTTTTTCACAGTGAGGGTGACAGAGCTCTGGAATGGACTCCCCAGGGAGGTTGTAGAGTCTCCTTCTCTGAAGACATTCAAGACCTGCCTGGATCTGTTCCTGAGTGACTTGATCTAGGTGATCCTGCTCAGGCAGGGGGGTTGGACTAGAAGATCTTCTAGGTCCCTTCCAACCCCTAACATTCTGTGATTCTGTGAGAGTTGCCCTCTGAGATCAGCAACAGGCTGTGCCATTCTCTGCAGCCTGTCATCTGCACCCCCCATCCTTTTGTGGAATCTCTCCCTAAATTCCCACAACCATTTTGATTACTGACAGGAGCGTGGCCTTCTTGTGCCATGTGGAGACCATTTTGATGGGGACCATAGAGCAGTAAGCCCTACTGGCTTCTTCCCTCTTGTGCCCTCCCATGTGCCAACAAGGGAGAAAGTGTCACTTTCTCACTGCCCGTGGTCTGAGCAGTGCTTTCAGTTTTGGCACGTTTAAATCTCCTGTGGTTATCCCTCAAAATGCCTGCAGCCATGTCACCCTCTCAGCTTCTCCCATGAGAGCTGCTGACGCTTTCTAGAACTTTCCTAGCTCTCTCGGACTCCCCTAAGTTGAGGAAGCCCTCCGTCCACTTCATAAAGGAAGAAAAAGTAGTGCTCTGGCCGCAAAGTTTGCCGGTCCCAGCGCTGCTTTCTCTCTGTCAGCAGTCTGAGCCTCCTGTATATGGGGGGCTGGCCTGGGGCAGGGATGCCTGTTTTCAACTTGTTTCAGTGTGTAGCTTCAGTGCAGCTGGCACAGGTAGAGCCTCTCACTTGCTTTGTCTAGCATTTCATTAGTACTATCATTAGTATCATTCTTCTCTCTGTGTTGTTTTATTAAACTGTCCTTATCTCAACCCATGGGGTCTCACCCTTTTTCTTCCTCCTGATTTTCTTTCCCATCTCACAGGAGAGGGTTAGGGGGAAGTGGTGGGTGAGTGACCATGCAGTGTTTAGCTGCCAGCAGAGGTTAAACCACAACACATAGCAAGGTTTATATAGGGACTTTTTCTTTAGCCCTTCCCATACCACTAACTCCACTGTTCAGAGAAGCTAGCAAAAGAGACTATTTATTTAAAATTTTCCACTCAAAAGCCAACTTTTCCTATCAATTTGTCATTTGTTGATGTTTCTTAGTTTAAAGGACAGGGTGTAGACACTGGAACGTTACAATTTAAATTCTGTATGTGGACAAAAATGGGTCTCCTGTTAAAAAAGAAAACATAAAACTGTTTCCTTGGAAGCTTTTGTTTTACTAGTTTATACATTGACTTTCAGTACACAGTAGGTCTCCACTGACTATTTCCTAATTACCTAAAGCAACTAAGCCACTAAGTGTTATAGAGAGCTGCAGACAGAAAAGCTTAATGGAACTGTATTGTAACAGCATAAGGAACTAAATATTGTATTTACAAGGAATTCCCCTCCTCCCTCTTTAAAAGGTAACTATTTTACTTGGGGTTACATGTAAGCAACAATCTTTTCAGGCTGTTTCATTAATAGCTGTTCCCTTTTCAGCTGTATAACCTCCAGATAACTTCATTAGTACTTAATCAAGCCAATGTTTTGGGGATTCTTTTCCTTAAAATAATATTTAAAAAAAATAATAAAAATATTTGAAAAACACTAATATATATGTAATATCCTTAGGGTAAAATAATGATAATTAAATTTCAGTGCATGAATGATTAAGAAATACCCTGAATCCAAGTAAATGTTCAAAATCAATAAACCTGAGTTAATGTAAGAGTTGACAGCATGCAGCTATCATTTTTCATCTTAACTGAATTAACAGTATCTTAAATATATTAAACAAATATTCAGAGTTGGTTTGGATTTAGATAAATGTCACAGAATGGTAGGGTTTAGTAGGAACCTCTGGAGATCATCTAGTCCAACATCCCCTGCCAAAGCAAGGAATTACTGGAGAAAGTCCAGGGGAGGGCTACAGAAATGATATGGGGACTAGAGCATCTCTCTCACAAGGAAAAGCTAAGGCACATTGGGCTGTTTAGCCTGGAGAAAAGATGACTGAGAGGGGATCTTATCAATACTTACCAATAGCTAAAGGGCAAGAGTTGAGAGGATGGGGCCAGTCTCTTTTCAGTGGTGCCTAGTGACAAGACAAGGGGCAACAGACACAAACTGGAACACTGGAGTTTCCATCTGAACATGAGGAAAAACTTTACTGGGAGAGTGAGGGAGCACTGGAACAGGCTACCCAGAGAGGTGGTGGAGTCTCCTTCTCTGGAGATAATCAAAACCTGCCTAGATGCATTCCTGTGAAATGTGCTCTGGGCAATTCTGATTTAGCAGGGGGGTTGGACTCAATGCTCTCCAGACATCTCTTCCAACCCCTACCATTCTACGATTCTGTGATAGCAGATGACTGAAGACTTCACATTTACCTCTCAGTGCTACTCTAACTGCTACTAGCTGCTCTCATTGACATCTGGTAAACATACAAATTAAAGACTTAATTAAAATTTCTCCCAGCTGATTTGACAGTGACCTGGTTTGTATATATCAGCGTTAAAAAATGATTTATGTGGTGAGTAAATCTATTCTAAAAGTCCATCAATAGCCAACATCAATAATGGTAGAAGCAAATCAAAGGCTATATCATCCCAATCACTACTCCATGAGAAGATCACCATAAGCAGTCTAGAAATACTCTTTTCAGGTTAATTTTAATTTCAAAAACATTTAATTAGTGATTTTCTATTAAATTCTCCTCTCTGTATTGCAATTAAGTACCAAATGTATGAACAATCTGAACATATGGAGAAAGTAGGGATTTATTTTTAAACTGGCACAGAGAAGAGAGTCTCATTTTGTTTAGCCATTGATCCAGTTGATATCCACACAGGAAACGTCTACCTACAAGAGGAAAGACCACTGCAACAAATTTGTGTCATCTCTCTATCAAAAATACCCATCAAATAGTGGGGAGAAAAAACCTGCCACGAGGGGGCACAGTTGAATCGCAGTTCCTCAGCATATGAAGCGAAGCCATTTACTTTTGTTTGCAAGTAACTATGCAATTGTAACCCTGGGAGAGCTCTGGACAGAATGCTTCCCCTCATTCTCATTCAGAGTTATCGTCCTTCATTGCACTAAGATTTAAAGTATTGTTTAACCAATTATCATGATCTTTATCACGCATTTTAAAATAGTTCAAATGTTTAGGAAGAAGATTATCCTGAGAGTGCAAGCATACAACTGGTAGAACAAAGTATTCCATTTAGAAAGACAACCCATAAAAGCAGTTCTACTGTTTCTTTATTCAAGAGACTTGACTTACCTCCCAAAGTTTAACAACTAGTGGTAACAAGATGGAAAAATACACTATAAGATACAATGTCAATCTATGGAGAGGAAAAATATTATATAGCAAACCATACCGTGATCTTGAACAGTAAAGTAGTATTTACTGCTCTGTAAATAAATATCCCTTTTGCATGGCTGTAACACGGATAAAAATTATTTTCATACCTCCTAGTGTGACATTGCCATGAAGAAACCTCCCTTGATAAATAAGCCGTAAGATGTTTGGACTGCTGACTTGTTCCTCTTCCCAGTCTGAAAAGAAGTGAGAGAATTTTCACAGTTACATTATAATAAAAACATATTTTGTTATTTCTCTCACCTTTACCCAGGAAGAAACATGGAACGGTTGGAGTCTTTTGTACAAAACCCTAGAGAGCATATGCTGAAGACACAAAAAGGTAACTGAAACTGAAGGTTAGCATTCCTGAAATCTATTCTTAAATTTATTATTTGACATTGGGCACTGAAATATATCATTTTTATGCCTGCAAGTATAAATATTAGCAACTTACTTCACAGATTGCTAGAGATATTTAGCTTATATACAAGTCCTACACAAAATATTTCATAAATGCAAGCTTGTCTGGAAGCTTAATACCCACTTGAATACCCACTTGGCTAAAACTGCCTTAATTTCCTCCCATTCAGAATATTCTCAAGCCATACTCCTCCTCACCAGTTAACTGTCTAACCCGAGCCGTTCTCTAGCAACGCAGAGCGGCCACACACACAGCGCGAGCCCATGTGATGGGTCATTTGAAAGAGGATTCTCAGATGACAGGACTGAAAGCGCTCGGCAGGCTGCTCAGCGGTGTTCGATACTGGCCAGATCCAACCAGTTACATGTCCAGAGGGGGCAGTGACCTGAGCAGCCCCAAACGGTCACTGCGGAGAGCTGGAACAGAGGGCTCTCACAGAGCAGGCATCGACTGAAACACTTGAAGAAACTTCTCAAAGGACAATCGGTGGATGTTTCTTATGTGGCAAACAGTGGTTTGGGAAAAGCAAGCAGGCATATATATATAATGCATCTCCTATAATGGCTCGAGCTGTCATAAATAATTTATAAGCTTAAATTATCTTTTCCAACTCTTTCACTGCTCCCTCTCACAATGTGAGCAACAAATAAATATGCACTTTGCTTTCAGAACAAATATCATAAAACCCCGTGCTATGTTGCATTTAAATAGGCTCTCTGGGAATATAGCATATTCTGTTTCTTAGCTGACCAGATATCTGGCAACAGCTGTTCAAAAATGTTCTCCCTTTCTGCTTTTGTGGTGTTCATGCACCAAAATGAATATTCAGTGAGGGATCCCGACACAAGCAACAGAAACCAACCTGTTCACTGGGAGCGCACAATTAACATAGGGGCAGCAGCAACTGGCACCACAAAAGGAGAAGTGAAAAGGGGATAGGGGAAGCGTTTAAAACAAAAGCCCCGGCTGGGAGAGCGTAAGGAGGGGCATCTGGTATGAAAAAGGAAGACCCAGGGAGGCGGGCGAGCAGGAGTCACCGCAGCCCTGGAACACAACGGAGTCAGGGCTGGTTGCAATATCCCCGGGTGCTGCCATGTGTCTAGTGTATAAGATTAGATCTAATCAGGCAACCGAAGCTATTTGAATTTCAAGTATTTCCACTCAGGGGCTGATTCAATTGTCTTGCCACTCAAGCACATGCCCTTTTTGCTCTTCTGTGAAGTGGGCTACATTAAGGATCTGAATGATGGCACTGCTAGGGGTTAAATGAATTTTTGGAAGTTGAAAATTTTTAATTTTATTTTATATTCCATGCAGACTGAGCTCTGCTATACTATGACTGCAAAAGGGGAGAAGTTCAGCCAGGTCACAGTACCATAATGACGTAAAACAGCAACCGAAAGAAGAGAGACTGTATTTTGGCATAGGTATTTGCTTGTTGTTAAGCTGCCAATTTACCCATCCTTTTAATTTTTGTTTCTTGGCTGACAGTCTGAAACATTTCTTTCTGACATGATTTCAAATTTTAATTTCCACTGATGACTAAATGAGCCAAGGAGAAAATAATTTACCTATAACTTTTTTTAAAAATTACTTTTTTTTTTTTTAAGATCAGCAGATAATTGCTGTAAAGAAAAAAGTTAATATTATTTTAAAGAAAATGGGGAGGGGGGAGAGAACAGGCAACCCAGTTAGGTGATAGATATTACTATAAAGTTGGCATTTCCCCCTTCAAGCCAAGAGATCCTTAATTAACAACCATACTGCCAAAAACGGAAGGAGAGGCCTTAATCCTGCCAACATGCAACTGAGGCTCTTCCATTACTTTCTTCTCCCGACAAATCACGACAAGTCAAAACAGTGGTAGAAACAATAATTTTTGTATCGTCTCTATTTCAAGGAAACTTTAGTCCTCATCAAGATTTCTCAGTGCTGTGGCAATGAAGAGCACTCTCAGTCAGAATACAGCTAGGGTACTAATGTTTGTGAAAACCTATACACTATTCTGCAGTAGATTTTTTTTCCTCAGTTGTTTAAATTGACAATATTCTTACTTGCACATGCAATTAAATATTCATCAAGATATAGAGCTCCCCTCAGGACAGCAGGTATTTGAACTGATGCCTCCATATCCAGTTCCACTTTTTCTCTCTTTTCTTTAAAAAAAAAAAAAAGAAAAAAGAAAAAAAAAAAAAAAAGAAAAGAGACCCCATATCTGGGTTTCTTTCAAACTCTAAACTCAGAATCTGCAACCTTCAAGCTCTTCACAAGACTGGGAACATGAAATCACGTGTTCAGGAATAGACTTGAGAAAGAAGTAAACAGTTCTGCTTTTACTAATTCAGATAAAAGTACACAAAGAACGTTTGATCATGACAACTATATTGTAGGCAAACATTAAAATATGTACAGTAGCTACACAGATATTACATCAACCAGATTTCTTATAAGTGCTTTATATTTAATACTTCAGAGGACTAAAAACCTCATTTTTAATTACATTAAGCACATCTGCTGCATCCCAGCAAAACCAATAGCAAGTAAGTCCCCCAAAACTCTGTTCTTCCTGACCTCAAAAGACCAGTTGAAGGCCTAAAAAATGGATTATCAACACTAACTTTTTTGGCATGAATTATCATCTACCATACCTCTTTGACAAAGGCACCACAGAAAGAGATACTGAAATGTTTTAGTTTGTGTAAACAGCCTTTTTTAACATCAAAACAGTAACCCAAATAAAGTTCTGTACCAAAAGAATAATTTTCTTTGATTGTATGTAATGCTATGTCTGTGTTTTGGCTATTTTCCCATGAAATCATAGTTGGGGAGAACAGAAGCACTTTGTTTTTGTGGAGCTATTCACATATGTGAATACACATCTTAAATTTTCAATTCCATTTTCTGAAGCTAATATTCCCACATAATACCAAATATATTAATACAAACAGCCTCAGTTTCCCTTGGTCTTTTAATGTCTCTTAAAGTGTTCTTTTATATTTATGATTTTTTTTTCCCCTGGGAAAATATCATCATTACAGATCCCTTGAAAGATAGGGCAGTAAGGAAGCAGGACTTGAGACTCCATTTCTCTAATGAGTTCCTGTGACATGCCATGTTTTTACATTAGCTGTCCTCTCATAAGTTCTGTATCTCCAGCATTTCCTCACACTTACTAAATCCTTTACCAAGAGTCATCAATGAAAGTGCCTAAACATAGAGGGAAAGAACTTTAGTTTGGGGAAGTAAATTTTAAAAATACAGTGGGAAATAATCCAGACATCTAAAAACCTGCCCAACTGAAGAAATAGGAGAAAAGAAGGCAAGAAGATAATTGTGTTTCTATGTAAATTTATGCCCAGATACAAAATAAACATGCTTATTTTGAATGCTGACTGAGAAGAGATCGTTTTATTGACACTTTAGTCTGAAAACACAGGGAAGTCTTCCAGCTTGCTAGTTGAAAAACAAAAGCCACAGAGCTACTCACCCATCGGCCAGTTGTCATACACGTGCTTTGCAATATCTGCAGCAGAGTCATTTGGTGAAAACAGAAACTCTTTCGTTTTCCCACTTACCAAGATAAGGCGCAAATTTATCTGTAAAAAAAAATGCAGTATTAGGAAAGTACCTTGAAAAGACTTAAATTATTATTAGGTTTTTTCAAAGTTACTAAAAAGTTGTCAGTGGTTTAAGATCGATCCAAAATGATTTGAGAAAACACTTTAAGATGCTGTTGAAAACAGAGCCAGAGGTCAAGAAAATGGCTATGACACAGAACCTAATAGGATTAAAGCCTAAAAGCTGGCATTTTTTCATGATAAATACCAGAAGATTCTGATAGGTGGTGACTGAATCAAATATGCTATTAAAAAAATCTCACAGCAGAGTATATAAAAAAAAAAATCCAGCCAAGAATGCACTGGCAACATAGCTTCTGGAATGAAAAGTTTAAATCTGAAAAAATAACCCCAATGGATATCACAAAAAAATAGCGAACTCTTCACCTGAATAGCCTGTGAGGCTCATTATAAAGGTCTAACATATATAAAGGCCTAACATGCCCTCCAGCATGATATTCCTCAGTCCTGATCTCAGCCACTGCCTCTTCTACAAAACACCAGTCAGGCAGCATCCTTCCTCAGTTATGACACAGAAAAATCCTTCTGCCAATGTTCTGAATTCAGAACTTTGTTCCACCACAGTCTTTCACTACAAGCAATGTGGTTGAGAACCACATGTAAAAGATAATACAGCAAATAACACCACATCATCATTTTTCTATCATCAATTTCCTTTATCTAACCACTGACATCTTCATCTTTTTTTTTTCTTCTATTTGCAAGTTACTGAATGCAATCCCTTTTCCATATAGCATTAAAATAACCTGCATAAAGAGCTCACTATGACGTTATTTACAATGCAAATGAGGTTAAATTTTGGCTCCTGAAGCAACTGCTAGCAAGGTCAAAATGCATTAGGGTAGCAAGTGTTTACCAATGACCACGGCAAGCAGCAGTCTAGCTGCTTTTGAGTTGTGGCCTACAAGCCTAAACTGCACCAATCTTTAGCAAGACTGCAGAGTAGTAACTGCTTGGACACTTTTTTTACCAAATCACACTCTCAAACTCTTCTCATTTCAAGTGAAGCTGCAACAAATATTTCCTTTTTGGAATTCAGTGAACTATTTTTCTAGATCAAACACAAAAGGAAAAGTTTACAGCAATGCTCAAGTGTTCAAGACTTCTGAAGGGTAAAGAAAGAAAATCTCAGCACATCATATCCACTGAACATGACAGTTCTGCCTCAGTTACTTACTCCGCACTTACTTCAGAAGCTCTCCAGATATACTGTTTATTATTTCTTGAATGCTTTGGCTTGGTTCATCCCAACTATCTTTAAGTACTGAATGAAGGTATCCAAATTACAACTTCTATCCTCCTGCTTACTTCAAGGTCAAATAAGAACATGGCTCCTCCATAAAGCAATTCAGTCTCTATTTCAAAATGTAGCAAGATAAAGAGTTAGCATAAAGGGCTTCATTCCTTCCCCTGACTCCCTACTAATGCCCTTCAGAAAATGCAAGCCCTGCTATTAGCCCAGGAAAGAATCCAAGTGGTAACTGTTGCTGAGAAAACACCAGAACCACTTTAAGTTAATCATTACACACCAGGAATTATCAAAGCAAAACAAAATTAAAGACAGATGATGCTGTTTAGTCAAATATAATTTTTCATAAATTTTAGAACACATCTGGCCATAAGTTCAATTTTCATTTGATATTTCCAGAAAAGTAAGGAATTATTTTCAAATCTCACCAAGATTCAGGGGAAAAATAAGCAGACCACTGCTTCCTGCTTACTCTGAAAACCTAGCTACTGTAATTAATACAACTTCAAAATGCTATACCTACATTTAGCAATGGTTGGACTACGTCCACTTGTTTTGCTTATGCTGTCTTTCAGTTGAAGTAGTTTCCCCCCTTCTTAGCTGTTTTCACCTCTGTATGTACAGACAATACATACATATATGGTTTTGTTAACTGGGATACACAAAAGAAGCTCTCCAAGCTTGTCTAGTGAGATAGCAGTTTCCATATTCATTCTAGGAGCATATCCATGAACATGGAAATTTCTTCTCAAAACAGATGGCTATTTCTGAAGCATACTAAATGATGTCTTCATCTGATGTTTGTACACCACCACTAGTAGCATCCTTTGTTTACTGGAAACATCTTAAGTGATCGTGCCTCAAGAGAACATATACCTTCTTCACAACTGCACCATGACATTTGCTCAGTTACTTTGTACCCTTCTCTACTTTCATCCTTTCAATTATTCAGCCTCCAAGCTTTTAACTGGCATTTTGGCTATAACACCGTTAAGCCCAAAGCTCAAAATTTCACCATCCCTCTCAGGGAAAGGTGGCTAGGTGGAAAGAAGTATTCTGTGCCAGAGATGTTCCAGGTGCCCACAATCCATGTCTAGGCCCGTGGACTATGAAACCCCCCCATCATTTTGGTGTAACATTTATTTATCTCTACATTAACAGCATTTTTCAAACTTCATGTCATCAACAACTTCAAGTAGCAAGATCTATTTACATGTACTTTGGAGGTTAAATGAATCTGGTACTGTAAGACTGGTCTGACAATTGATGTGTTACAATTCCAATAGCAAGTGCTCATGGAGCTGGGCAGGGAGAAATTTAATGAAATTTAACAAAAGCAAGTGTAAGCTGTTGCATCTGGAGAAGAACAACTCCATGTATCAGTACAGGCTGGGGGCTGATGTATTAGAGAACAGCTCTGGAGAAAGAGACCTGGGGGTCCTGGTGGACAGGGGGATGACCATGAGCCAACAATGCACCCTTGCGGCCAAGATCAATTTTAATAACTTTAAAGGATGTGCTATAAAGTATGTGCAAAATGCAGGAAGAATATTTTCCTTTAAAAAGAAAAAGAAGTATCACTAAATATCAGCAGAACCTGAAATAAATCCTTAAATCAGTCAGGCAGATGTTGCATCAAGTGCAAGGAAACAGCTGCTCTAATGAAAGGATAAGGTATCCTCTTATTTATAGTATAACATGCCACTGACACATTTAATTTGCATGTTTGTCTATATTATATACATATATCTTTATAATTCTTAACTCTTGGCTTGAAGGAATCTTAATCTTGAGTTGGACATCACACTACCTCAAAGGGTTTGAAGCAAAGAACTTGCCTTTAAGTTTAGATTCTTATCTAATTCCCCTCAAGAGCACTGGGAAATTTAATGGACTTCAAACAAACTACAGGGGATCTGAAACAAACCTCTCTGGCAAAATATCATTAATAAAAATTCATACCTAAAAGAAAAAGAGAAGGAAATAAAATTTTTAAAGAGACAGGTGTATATCCATTTACTCAAAGGAAAGTGCAGTGGAAAAAATCTTGGTTAGATATGGAAGTTTTGACACAAAAGCAGCAAATTTTAATTTTCTGAAGTTCTGAAAGGATTCTTAGTGTCTTAGTTCTCCTGTATACTATTTCCTCTATTAAAGGTTAGCAAGGAAGTAGTATCTGTTTGCTTTGTATGCTTATCCTTCCATCTATTCATGTCAAGAAAGTCTGGGTCCTGAGACACTTCAGCGATTCTCAAGGCTCTGATAAGTTTGCTCTTCCATGGAGGACATAACAATGACTGGCCCTTTTTTTTTTTTTTTTTTCAAGCTACCGAAGAGAATTCCAGCTTTTTGCTACACCTCACCTTCTTCATTACAACACCAACTGCAACATGACTGATGAAAGCAGTTAAGAGGAGCCACAGTATCAGAAATAGGATTAAATACCATTTGTGGACTATATCCCCTCTGCGCAGTTACATAATAGCACATTCTGTTTGTGATCTCAAGCACTCAAACCTCACCCACCCCCACACCACAGCACACACCAGCCTCGTAATTACAGCTCCAGTAACTACACCATCAATTCCATTACATACACAATAAAGAATTTCAGTGTAGACTATACACTGTAAACCCACAGAAAAAAAAACAAACCAACCCCAGAAATTATTATATAAATATATATATTTATATATATGTGAAAAGATTGTAGCAAAAACTGAGACCAAAACATTTGGAACTAACATTTGCATCTTATCTATGCAGATGGAGAGTAAGTTGTGTTTTGTTTGTAGGCATCTGCAACAGAGTTTGTTCATTAAGGTGTAACTACAAAATGCCTCAGTGCCAAAGTACTTCTAATTTCACAACTGAAGGTAAATAAATGGGAAGTTGCTTTAACATTAAGAAATGAAAGATTTACAATCTACGCATTTTCTTGATGTTTAAGTGACTTCCCATCTATTCATTTAAACAAGTTACTTTATCAATTTTACGCTCCAGCAGCAGATTCAGATTCTTCCCATCTTATAATTAAAATTCAGAGGAGGAAAATGTCATATTGACACATGCTATGCAAGTTTAACTGCCTTTCTTCAGCTGTTTAAATTCACACACAAGGCTACTTCTTTTTCTTAATAGATATGAAAATAATGAAGGGCTGGCAGGCACCTATCAACAGCTTTCCTATGCCTAAATTACCAAACCACCTCTTTACTGAAGTCCAAGACAGAAGAACCAGAGACAGCAGTCATAAATAGAAATAAGAGGCTTTGAACTGTGATAAAAATAAGTTTTTACCCTGAGGACGCCAAAGCAGTGGAAGTGCTTTGGAAGCTATGTCTTTGGGGTTTTTTAAAATCCAAACAACAAAGCCCCGAGCAATGCGGGTAGTTCCTCTAAGAAGGTGATATGGCTGATAACCCAGCTGGAGTGCCTCTACACCAACTCACAAAGCATGGGCAACAAACAGGAGAAGCTGAAAGACACCAAGCTGCTAGAAAGCTATAGAATCACAGAATGTCAGAATGTCAGGGGTTGGAAGGGACCTAGAAGATCATCTAGTCCAACCCCCCTGCCTGAGCAGGATCACCTAGACCAAGTCACCCAGGAACAGATCCAGGCGGGTCTTGAGTGTCTCCAGATAAGGAGACTCCACAACCTCCCTGGGCAGCCCGTTCCAGGCTCCGTCACCCTCACTGGGAAAAAGTTTTTCTTTGTGTTTCCCCTACAACCTGGTTGTCATTACTGAAACTTGGTGGGACAAATCCTATAACTGAAGTGCAGCTATGGATGGCCGCAGGCTGTTCAGAAGGGACAGGAGAAGAAGGGGAAGAGGCATTGCCCTCTATGTCAAGAAATGAGAGTGTGAAGAGCTGTGAAGAGCTGTGCCTGAAGAACAGCCATGAGAAGATCAAAAGCTTATGGGTAAGAACTAGACACTGAGGCAACAAAGGGAACCTTGTGCTTGGTGACTACTACAGGCTGTCCAATCAAGGGGAGCCTCTCAACAAAGCATTCTTACTTCAGTTGAAGAAGGCTTAGCGCTCACAGGCTCTCATCCTGCTGGGAGGCCTCAACCACCCAGACATCTGCTGGAAAAGTAGTAGTACAGTGTGTTGTAGATAATCCAGGAGACTCCTGGAATGCATAGAGGATAACTTCTTCAGACAGCTAATAGACAGCCCTACCAAAGAAGATGCAATACTGGACCTGATGATCACCTATGAAAGTGAGCCAATCAGGGGCATCAAGATTGAAAGCAGCCTGGGTTACCTTGATGACACACTGGTGGAGTTCACAGTCCTGAAGGATATGGGTCAGGCAAGGACTGAAGTCAGGACCCTAAATTTTAGGAAAGTAAACTTTCCAGCTCTTCAAGAAGTTAGTCAGTAGGACACCCCTGGGAAATGGTCCTCATGGACAAGGGAGCAGAACAGAGCTGGAGTTAGCCACCCAGGAAAACAGGCAGGCAAACAAAAAGGGAGCTGAAAGACCTGTGAAATATTGCTTACTAATTTAATCAGCCCACTAGATAAATATGAGCATGTGTAATAAGAAGACTATCCTAAAAGTTGTCAACATAACCAGTTTGGAAACTTTTAATCAATAATTGGCTGTCTTTGAAGAAGAAACATTCTGGAAAACTTGTAGACCAAATGGACTCAGAGCTTATATTGGTTTTATGTTATTTTGTACTGTCAGCTAAACAACAATCAGTGCAATCCTTAAGTGAACTGGCTTTATTATAATACTAAATATAACACCCATGGGTCAAAAAGATCCTTGCCCTGGTGAAGACTCTTCCCCTGAGTATGCGTAGTATTGGAAGCATGGAGTCAGCAGTATTATAACTATATCTAAATTACCAAACAATCATCATAAAGAGGGTAGGTTTTGGAATGACTAACTTTGTAAGCTTTATTTATAAATATAGCACAGAAAGTCCAGTGTGGTGTGCTTGATTTGCAGGAAGCTACTGAGCAGCCAGGCTTGTGCTACTCTGAAATAAATAAGCTATGTCTCTCCTGAGTGCATGAGAATTGGATTTGTCAACAGGCAATGAATCCACTTTTTTGGACAACACTGGCAGATCTTTGAGGACACTTTGCACAGAGCACAAGAGCTCTCAGTCCCCAGGTGTAAGAAATCAAGCAAGGAAGGCAAGAGACCAGCATGGCTGAGTTGAGATCTGCTGGTTAACCTAAAGGGCAAAAAGGAAAAGCAAATGCAGTTCAAGCAGGGACAGGTATCCTGGGAAGAGTATAGGGATGCTGCCCAGTTGTGTAAGGGATGGGGTCAGGAAGGTCAAGGTGTGTGTGGATGTGAGCTTGGCAAGGCATGGAAAGAATAACAAGAAAGGCTTCTACAGGTATGTCAAAAGAAAAGGAAAGCATACTCCCCACTGATGAACAAGACTGGAAAGCTGGTAACAAGAAGTGAGGAGAAGGCTGCGGTACTCAACAATACTTTTGCCTCAGTTTCCACTGGCAACCTCTCTTTTCACACCTTCTAAGTCAATGGATCACAAGACAAGGACTACAGGAGCAAAAACCCTCACACTGTAAGAAAATATCAGGTTTGTGACAACCTGAACATAACAAAGTCT
This sequence comes from Ceyx melanurus, assembly GCA_024611195.1. Taxonomy (NCBI): domain Eukaryota; kingdom Metazoa; phylum Chordata; class Aves; order Coraciiformes; family Alcedinidae; genus Ceyx; species Ceyx melanurus. The sequence goes on along the minus strand of JANHGL010021993.1, from coordinate 43,717 downwards.
TCGTTATGTTCAGGTTGACTGTGGGATGAGATATATCCCAGAGTCCTGAGCGATTTGCTGCTGTAGTTGCCAAGACACCCTCTGTGATATTTGAAAAGTTCTGTCAATCAGGTGCAGTCCCTGGTGACTGGGAAAAGGGAAACACTGCAACCATTTTTAGAAAAGGTAGAAAGGAGGAGCCTGAGCCATTTGGTAGATGGAAACATTCAGGGTCAGGTCAGACTCTAAGCAACATGATTTAGCTGAAGATGTCCCTGCTCACTGCAGGGGCGTTGGACTAGATGACCTTGAAAGGTATCTTCCAACCCAAAGCATTCTAAGGTTCTATGAAGTTAGTGATGACTCCATTTTAAGCAGAAGGTTGGGCTGAAAAAATGCCCCAAGGTCCTTTCCAAAGTGAATGATTCACTTCCATTTGCATTTGCTTTAAATTTTAATTCATTTTTCTTAAGTATGCATTATTAGAATTAGGAATTTATAAAATGATGCTAGGACCTCCTTAAATCAACTGCAAATGCCTCTCCATTCTCCATACAAACATCACAACTGTCTCACATTTGTAATGCTGTAATCTTGCAATGCTCTTCTCTAGTCCTGTCACTTCCATGGTATCAGCCTTCAAGCTTCCATTACAAAATAATGCTTTGAACCACCCATAGTGTACAGGATATTTTTAGATTAAAGCAATGAATTTTTTTCCTATTAATTCAGTCCTTGGGATAATTAATTGCACACAACACCACAATAATCTTCTCTACTATTAGGACTCCAAATATTCATCACCAGCAGATTTCAGGAGCATAGTGATTTTCCTCGTGTCAGTGGCATTAACAAGAAACATCAGAAAGAAAGATGGTCCCAGAATTATCTTTAAAAATTTCTCTAAGCATAACTGCCAGCCTGACACTTCTACACTGAACACTATCTTCCCATCTTCTCCATTCAAGTCACACACTCTATCAAACCCTGCTTTCCCAAACAAACTCCACACCTGTCTCTCATGAACTGGGGAACGCAGTATTCGACACACTGCTCCAGATGTGTCCTCATCAGGGCAGAAAAGAGAGGAAGAAGAACCTCCCTTGACCTACTGGTCACACTCTTCTCAATACCATTTGCCTTCTTGGCTAAAAGGGCACATTGAGGGCTCATAGTTAACTTGCTATAAGCAAGACTCCCAAATCCGCCACAGAGTTGCTTTCCAGCAGGTCTACCCCTAACCTGTACTGGTGTCTGGGGTGATTCCTCCCCAGGTGCAGGAATCTATACTTGCCCTTGTTGAATTTCATTAGGTTCCACTCTGCCCAGCTCTCCAGCCTGTCCAGGTCTCACTGAATAGCAGCACGGCCTTCTGGTGTGTCAGCCACTCCTCCCAGTTTTGTACCATAAGCAAACTTGCTGAGAGCACACTCCATCCTTTCATCCAGGGCACTGATGAATATGTTGCACAAGACTGAACCCAGTACTGACCCCTGGGGAACACCACTGGCTACAGGTCTCCAACTGGACTCTGTGCTGCTGATCACAACCCTCTGAGCTCTGCTGTTCAGCCAGTTCTCAATCCATCTCACTGTCCACTCATCTAATCCACACTTCGCTAGCTTACCTATGAGGATGTTATAGGAGACAGTGTCATAAGTCTTGCTGAAGTCAAGGTAGACAACATCCACTGCTCTCCCCTCATCTTCCCAGCCAGTCATGATGTCATGGAAGACTATCAGATTGGTCAAGCATGATTTCCTGTTGGTGAATCCATACTGACCACTCCCAATAACCTTATTTTCCTCCATATGCTTGGAGATGACATGAATAACACTCCCAGACACCAATTTTTACCCGATACTTGTTAGGGAATACAGGTAACTTAACTGTACTTCATCTACTGAAATTTACATTTGGCAGCACTCAAACCCCCTGCATTTAGCATTAGCTGAACAAAGGGACTTTGCTCTACCCTGACAGCACCTTGCATCTATAACAAAATGTACTTCATACAAGGGGAAAAAAAAAAAGCCATGGAACATGAGAATTAACATGAATTGTTAACAGGACTGAACAAGGTTCTGAAATTTCATTGCCAGACAGCTGACAGACCTGCATCACTCCAAGCCACACCACTTGTGGAAGTAGGGTAATTCCAGTATGACACCATGACACCATGTGATTGCATTCCATATCACTCTACTCAAGACTAAGGTGAACTTCATAGCCAGTTCTAATGACGCTCAACTTCACAGTAATCTAAAGAGAGACAAATATGTTGTTATGTGCAACTGCCTTCTTAAGGATTGGCTAAGGCAACCTTGCACTAAAAACTGTTAGCACATTGCAGAGAAGTTTGAAGTGAAAGGAAAGAGAAAACCAAAATGAAGCATAATCAAGTTTTCTTTAGAGGAGGAGAAGGAAAAATCCTATAAGCATTTAACTCAGTAGCTATGATAGAACTAGCTGTTTCTATGGAAACCATAACATTCTTGAACTTAAAATCATAGTGCTTGGTCACAATTCATCCATTCTCTCATTTCAGTTCGAATAACACAGGAACAATGGCAATATATTCTTCAATATCGTCCTATGAGCTCAAGTGTTATCTTCTAATAAGAAATATATCGAAAACAATGTTCTTCAAAACAAATCAGTACAGATACTATCATAATAATCAGTGGAGTACTGATTTCAGTGGAGTTTGCATACTGTTTCCTCTACTACTCTATTATCAGCATTTCTGAAACAAAGCTGCTTTTGCTACAATCTTTTTTTGTAGAGTTGAACACAATACACCAGAGCATCAGCTCCAGTTAATAATTTTCACTGAGAAATAGTAAGAAAGAAAATACAGAATAACCTTTTCTTAAACTACACTGATTTTATCAGTATATTTTTCTTCCATAATTTAATGAAGTAAGAGTCACAAATGCTCACCCAGCAATAATTTCTCAGCAGTATGAGGTAACAGAGACACACCACTACCTGAAATAAGGCAAGTACTCAAGTATATCTGGTCTTCACAGCCCAATGGCATTTTGTCCACTGTATCCCATATGCATCACAGGTGTCCTGTTTTGAGTCGGAACGGAACAATTCTGTTCAGTGGTTTGACTTGTCAGTTCTATCTCTTTTAACTGCACTATCTAAAGTTAAGTGTCATATTTTTGCAGTCACAGCACTCCATGTTTAGAATTAGTACCAAGGGCTGGTGTGCAGACCAAGGTCACTGATGGATCTCTGGTGTTCTACCACACTAGGGGATGTAGAAAGTGACAGGCTGCACCTGCGAAGACGAGTGGACAGGACAGGTGACCCCAAACTGACCAATGAAGGAGTCCTTCCTTGTACCTCATATTTGGTATATAGCTGAGGGATCACAAGGGTAAAGATCTCTTCTTTAATGGCCAGTGTCTGAGAAGGTCTCTCTCTATTCTGCCTTCGATCCTGAATCCATGTGTTCCCAGATACAGTTCCAGAATCCAGCTCCTGAATTCAGTTTTTCTACTGCTGAGTCTACTCTGATACATCCCCAGTACCTGGTCCATAGTT
>JANHGL010021993.1:0-29468 GCA_024611195.1 Ceyx melanurus | reverse complement strand
GATGGCAGCAAGGACAAGTTGTTCCATCACCTTTCCAGGGATGGAGGTGAGGCTGACAGGCCTGTAGTTACCCGGGTCCTCTTACTCCTCAGTTAAAGACTTCTAAACTTTTTCAAAGGAATATACAACAGTAATTAACACTTCTTTGTTGTTATACTGTTTGTTTCATTGCGGAAGGAAGTATGAATGACATTACAAACCACAAGACACAAAGTCATAGGAATTTTATTTATTTTTCCCTTCTCTCAATCAACTAAGCTGTCCTGTGAATGGATGCTGAGTTCCCAATTAAGACTGATTAAACAGGAAAAGATTACAAGAGTGGCCTCTTCATCACTTCGATGTGCTTGGAGGAATCTGGAAGTTTGACTTGCAGCTCCCCAGGCTGATGCTTCTGCTGCCTTGTAAGCAACAAGATGAAACCAAACAGATTCTCCTACAGAGTTTTTACTGCTTCATAGAAAGGCATTAAAAAGAAAACCAAAGACAAATATTAATTACGACAAGCTGCTAAATGGACTCTCACCCCCTTCTGCCTCTCCAAAAATCCACATATGCTGTCATAAGATTCTTCTCCTGTAGAAACAAGTGCAGAAAGAAACACTAGAAATCATAGGGAGGGGAGAGGCAAAACCCTATCCTATAAACAAAGTAGCTTTATTAACAATAGCTGGAAACATGTTAATGACAACAATCCAAAGGCATAAACCTCAGCCTTCCATTTCCATTTTGAAAGGTGTGCTGCACCTGTGCACACTTTAAAGAGTAAGCCAGAAAAGAGTAAAGAGTAGCCTTTTAAAGAGTAGCCTTGTCATCCCTGGAAACAGGTATAAAAGTAGTGCTCTAAGGAGTTTAAGAAAAAAACAACAAACATTTTCACCAGTGTCTTCCACAGGCAGTGGTTCACTGCACAGAGAATAAAACGGAGTCATCAGCTTTCAAAAATTAACAAATTTTCCTCTAACAGATGTTAAGCACTAACCAAACCAGAATCATAATAAGCACCCTCTGTTCAGGTACAGCCAAAGACCTTAGAGCTTCTGATCAAGAGTCCTTAGCAATAATAACCTTCAGTCATTCCAACAGTACTTAAGAATTTTAATATCTTATGCTAGTTTATTGTGTTTTCATTTGTTTTGAGGTTTTGTTGGTTTTTTCCTTTGGTTGTTTTTTTTTTAAATAAACAATATGTGCTCTAGCATAGAAATTGTAATACTAATCAAAATGTTTTTCTCTTTACACACGTTCAACTATGAAAGCAAGAACAAAACACAGAACAAATTAAATTTCTTGAAATAACACTGAATGCTTCCCTTTCCATAAAAGCAGGCGTTAAGTATTTGTGAACTATAAATAAATAGTATCTTTTAATAGACTGGATATTTTTATATACTACAAAGGGTTAGTATCATTCTTTTAGTTTTTTAATCAGTCACAATTATTTTAAATGCTCTTGAAACAAAAGGATTACATTTTCATGTATAACACTGCAGTTTTACATCCACCTCATACTTGCCCACAGACATTCAACAGACCAACAACATTCACTGCTTTAGTAATGCATAAAGTGCTAGAAGAATGATTACTACTGACCAAGGGTTTTTGTTGAAGCTTTCTGCCACTGATTACAATTTCTATTCCAAAACATTTACCTGTGAGGTTGAAATTTTTCATCACTTTAAGACAGGGTTTGCTCTCTTTGTCCAAAAGGAGGACCAGAATGAAATTACCACTTCTGAGAGAAGGGACAAGAAAAAGGGAGAAGCACTTCCACTTTTTTTTTTTAAGTACTTTTTTTTACTAGATGCTCGAAACAACTGTTTCAAGACAAGTGTAAATAAATGTAAAGGTGCAGTGGTAAGGCTTGAGCAATGTACCATATGCTCAACATTAACCCATGATCTATACATAGCTCCCTTATAACTCAAGAAGAAAATTGTTCTGTTTACAGTTATCTTGGAAACCATATCAGAACAGACCATTTACTCCTTCCTCAAAGGGTAACATCTTAAGGGGAAGCTTTGCAACAAGTCATGCTTTGTGGATGTCATTTTAGTTGATAGCTTTCTGGTAATTAATTCGTTGGCCAATGTTAGTCTGTAGATAAGGTTTATTTCCTACCTCAAATCACAATGAATTAGATGTAACTACATAAAGAAGTAAACAGAACTGAAGAAACAGAGCACCCACAGCAACACAGGTAAGTATACAACACCAAGGAAATGTTTATAAGGGCATAACATCATATTCTGCTTCTCTCACGAATCATACTATGTAATTAATTTTACTTTTTCTAGGTGGGTAAGTTCTTGCTCCTTGGGAAAAAAATACAGCATAAATCACTAGAAAACACGTATTACATCACCCTTCCTATTTGACAGACTTGTCAGGAAGCCAAAATCCAATTTATTTCCTGAAGGTGAGCAAGAACTGCAATAAAACACTTTGTTTAATCCCTAGTCTACTCTGAACTACTGTGATCCTATGTGCTCTTTGCCTTCCCCATCCCTTACAACACCTGCTTATCAATTTTCTCATCTATTTTCCTAACTTTTCCCCCTTTCACCAATCTTTCTTACTTACCAGCACCCAGTCCAAGGTAGCTCACTGGTGTTCAGGCGTTTATCTAACCTCACATACCAAACAACTTTCCCCCAGTTTAATCTCCTACATACATATATAATTCATTTTATTTGCAGGCATCTCAGTCTCAGCACAATCCAAAGTATGCTTATATTTTACTTTCAAACCTGTACCTGCTATTTTTGTCACATTCTTCTGACTGCTGTATCTGCTGACCAGGGCTTTCATTATTCAGGCACACTTTATGATCTTCAGATTGCCTTGAATATTATTCCCCCCTACCCCTTATAAACATAGACTGACATTGTCCACCTTTTCCTTACGTACTGTATCATGATATAGTCTAGAAATCAAGTCTACTACACTTAACTGCGATCAGGCTAAAGAAAGTGTTCTTTATAACTCAAGGTTGTCAAAAAAAACCCCAAAACCTTACAGACTAACCACAGAGACAGCAGTACTGACTATTGTGGTTAGTAGCCTTAGAATATCACCTATGCATTTTCAAAATTCTCATGGAAATTTGCACAAGAAATGCAGAAGAAAAAAAAAATTGAAATGGTTCATTTTGCAATAGATATATACAATATTATTTTTGAAAAGAATGGGCAGCATGGGGTAAAGGTCAAGATGAACTCACTGAATCATAAAGTGCATGTGTAGGAGCAGAAACTATTGCCAAACAACCCAGCAGAAAACAGGAGAGTATGATACAAAGATAAGCAATCTATTTTTCATGAACTAGGGAAGAAAGATATAGTGAATGGATATATTAAGAATGCAAACATTACATTTATATCTTTGTAGATCATTCTGGAAGCATATAAAAGGGATCAGAGAAAAGAATGCAGTAACTGAAAAAAAAAAAAAGACATAAGATGAAGAGAATATGGAGAGTTCTAGCTGTAGGGACAAGTAAAGAGAATATATTACTTAGAATTGCTATGAAACAAGAATCTGAAAGATTTAGATAAAGATCTCATTAAAGTCTTTCAATCACACCCATTAAAATACAGCATCTAAGTTATAGGCTCAAGTGATGATCAGAAAGCTGATACCGCCCACACAACCAGAACAGAGGTAAAACAGATGGCTTTAGACCCAGTTCTGCTCGAACTAATCAAAGATGTGTCAGAGGACAGAGGGGGAGACAAACTCAGAGTAGAGGTTTTCATACAAACCTGGCAGCAGATGTTTCTGTTCCTGAACAAGGAAATACTTGGTAAAGTCACAGCAGGGAGAGAGGCGCAGAGACAGGTGCACAAAAACCACTGAGCAAAGTACCAAGGACAGTTTTGGGAAATTTCTACAAGAAGATGTAGTAAAATAGAGTAATTGAAAGAGGACGCAATAAAGACCCTGCAGAAAGAAGGAAAAAGCAAAGCAAACACACACAGACACACAGACACACAGACACAAGACAAAATAATGTGATAGAATCCCTGAAGGACAGAGTACCTCAAATCAATTATAACTCCAAAGCTGTAATTCATTGACATCCCTGGCCCCCAAAACTACAACTACTACTAATGAATTATATACATTTATCTCATTTAGATGTTAGTAACAAGTGTGTTACTTAATGAATGTTGGACACAGATTATGTAGTTGAAGATTATGCTTTCCTCAAAGATTTATGGGCATAAGAGTGAGCACAGTAAGAACAAGAAATTTTAGGGTTTTTTTTGTTATTAGCAGGACAAAACCAATTGAAAGTAACACCTGATAAAACAAAACTGCGATTCCATTTTCAAGAAAGCAAGACAGTACTTGTGTTAGCACAGTGGAAGACATTCTCTGAAGTATAAATCAGGATGTTTCAAGGGAGAAATTAAATACATTCATAGCTTTTCAGGATTTTCAAAAGCCAGGAATTTAAAAATTTTGAAAAATGAAACATTTAAAGGGGTTCCAAAAGAAGCAGCTACATATGGAACACAACATAAAAAGCATCACTGTCAAGGTGGGCTTCCAGAAATAAAATATGACAAACCATCTGGATACAAGTGAAAGGTTGTCTAGATTAAATTTTAATGTAAATCAATTAACTATGTATTTGCATTATTTATATCAGTTATGTTTTCTACTTGAAATATTATAAGTAGAGTGCAGTTCTGAATTTTAGCTTAACCTATTTTAAATTAGATTATTTCTAGGTAATTTGTAAATAACAAAGCAGTCATTCAATATAAGGGTTTAGTCAACCATCTTTACTTCCCAGCATATTCTGCTGGCTCTTCAAAGAAGATAAAGTATATACCAAGTACATCACAAGTGGCATGGAGTGGTGGGGTTCACTATGAATCAGGAAGAGAAAGAAGGTTGGGGTTTTTTTACTGTTATGACCAGAATACTTCTCTAGCAAGTAACAAGATAGAGGAAAGTAAATACAAACACTAAACATGTGCAGCATGGTTTTTTTCTTAAACAGAATGAGTTCTGTAACTCAAAAGAGTTTCATAAAGGTGAATGCAAAAGCAAATACAATGTCATCAGTGCAGTGATCTTATTTTTTTGCCCCCTTAATTCAAGAAGTCTCTTCCCATTCGTGACCCCTGTCTTTCACTCTCCTAGCTTTTTACTTCAGTAAGGAGCCTGGTTTCATCTTTTAGATAACCTCCTTGTATGAACAGCAGGACATTAGGTGCACCCAAACCTAGCTCACCTCCAGCTGAAGAAGGCCCCTTTCCTCAGCCTCTACTCACAGGAGAACTGCTCCAGCCCAGACCATCTCAGCACTCTGTGCTGAACTAGCTGCAGCTGATCATTGCTTTTCTTCTTCCAGTGCAGTACACGAAAAACCATCCAAAGCTGGAAACTATATTCCTGATGAAGTCTACTGAGTGCCAAATTAAGGTGAACACTCACTTCCCTTAATTCTCTCCTATCACCTGGGATGCTGATGACGTTCACTCCTGCCAAGACACACTGGCAGTTGGCATCTGACCCACTGTGCTCCCTGTCAGTAATACTGGCTCAGTCTACCCCATGTGCAAGGCAGTTTGTTGTTGCTGAGTTTTATTAAGTTCCTGCTGGCCCCTTCACTAGGCTGCCTAGGTCCCTCTGAACAGCAGCCCTGCCCCCAGGCAGGTCAACGGCACCTGCAGTTTGGTGTTCACAAACTTAATGAGTTTGTGTTTTCTTCCAGGTCACTGATAAAGATATTAACCAAATTAAGTCGTACAACAGACCCCTGCAGGTCTGCTTGTAACCAGACTGAAGGTAGGAAACCAACCGCTAAACACTACCTCTTAAGCTTAATGATACAGCCATGAGATCCCTGTTGACCAAGCCAGTCTGCTGGCTCATGTACTCGTTTTCCTAATTTTCAAGATAGACTATCCCTGTGCTTAGAGTAACAAGAACTGGTTAAAAGCCCCAATGAAGAAAGATCAGAAAAGAGAGGCTTCAGCAGTTTGGCAACACAGAGAGCACAGTTTCCAGCTGGCACTATAGGATGCTGTAGTCTACAGTAGCTCCACCATTATCTAATTAAAAAAAAAAAAAAAGAAAAAAAAATCCCTCTGTTTCTTCTCCTACCATATGGCTGTCTACATAATACCTGAATTAACACAGCTTTTCCCACAACCAGACCAGGGATTTTAGGACTTTTAAGCCAGGCAAAAGTCCACGGAAAAAAAAAAAAAAAAAGGCATATCTTATCAGAATGTTTTCAATAGTTGGTATATAAACCTACTTTAAAACTTCTAATTTTACTTCTAATCCTCTCTTAGCACTAAGAATAAATGTAAATGTAATAAACCAATTCTTAGATCTGTTTAGGAAGACAAACATATTGCAGGGAATAAATATCTGTCTGGAAATTCAGTTGGGATTTCAAAGTATTTTTTGTGCTTTTTTTTCTTATTTCTTCCTGTAACTGTTAAGATTATGAAAAGGTCATTTTTAAAATTCATTGAAACGGCACAACCTTAGCTTTCCATGGCTTGTATTCAAAGACAGAAAACACCCCATTATATCACTTTCCTTAAAAGTAAGATCTTTTGAAGCTTCACTTGACTAGAATATTAATTACTCCAACCCTTCACCAAGCCTACAAAGCTTTATAGATGGCTTGAGTGCTTTCTTATGTCATAATTTTATTTCCAGTATTTAAATCCTTTCTTTGAGTGACAAGTACAGATTTATTTTTTTTTTTCCTGTAAAGATGAAATTATTAAAAAAGTTACCAGGTACAAGCAGTCAACTCACATTCCCTTGATATGTAAATACTATACATATGCTTTTCTTCATTGACTCATTGCCTGCTTACAGTTAGTACTAGAATGAGATAACAAAACGGACATACACAAGCACTCAAAGAACATTATCTACAATATTGTCACATCATCTAAAATAGAATACTACCTGGCAATTTCACAACCTCTTGTGAGGCTGACACTGCTCAACAACATGCAGATGGAGGTATTGCAGATTTGATGTGACACTTATCCATAGGAGAGGAACACAGATCCAAATGGCCTTTCAGGATTAAGCTAAGAATGTTAGTTGTGTTTTTTCACACGTCAGAAAATTGAAGAGGTTTTCTTAAATAAAGCCAAGGGAACAGATATTCAAATAAAACAGTCTTTGTTAGATACAAATAGCAAGGTATTGTGACAATGAGAACATCCAAGTGGAGCGTCTGCAGTGAAGCACAAATCAAGTGTTTGCCCAGGCAGAGACAAGATCACTAACTGATGCATCTTTTATAATAAAAGCAAAGAGCAATATTCTGCTCCAAAAGATCATCTGCTTTTCCAGCAACTAGTACCAAATCCCACTAGGATGCATATTTCAGAGATGAGATCCTCTCTTGCAATATCTGTTTTCAAAAATTTATGAAACACACACAACGTAGCATTTTAGAGAACAACGTAAATACAATTTGCACTTTCCCACATCTTCTAGGATCACTTATACCATTCAGATTAAATAAGATATTTTTATGCGCCACGCTCCCTTCTGTTTGTTTCTTTCAGCAGCCTGAATGCTTACAATAAAAGTTACCAAAAAAAAAAAATCCTTACATATTAGAATATATAAGTGAACCATATATGGAAGAAGCAAAAGGTTAACTTCTGACCCCAAAAGATGGGAGAATATACCAATTTTGCCTGTTATGAACAGCAACAAAAAGAGACTAAGCTTTTCCTTGTTTATTGGCTTTGCTTACAATACCTCAACTCTTCCTCTCCAAAGCTCCACACATACAAAGGCCTGTTAGGGAAAATTCTTCGTTGATATTTAGCTATTTCTAAAAGAAGTGTCTTGCTATTTTAAAGTCACTCTTAACCCCCAAAATAAGTTTACTTTTGCTTTCTGTAGTGCCCGGCAACAGGACTAGGAGCAATGGGCATAAACTGGAGCATAGAAGGTTCTACCTCAGCCTGTCCTCAGTGATCCTGCTCTGGCAGGGGGGTTGGACACAATCTCTAGAGGTCCCTTCCAACCCCTCATATTCTATGATTCTGTGATTCCTACCTTCATCTAAATAACTGAGATGGACAATTCTTTTCTGTATTTCATCTAAGCCCATTTTCCAATTAAAATCTATACAATCACAACAATCACAACCATTCCATCTAAGAATAAGGATAAATAACCTACTGAAATCACAAATGCAAAATGATATGCTCTTTTGAAAACAACCTCAGAGGTATCTCTTCAGACTTCTATGCACAGACAAACTCCCAATCTGCTACTGATTTCAAAACAATTACTTACCGACCTTAAAATACAAGCATTTCTAATGTAGTTTGGTTGCAAGTTCTTACTCAAAGAGCTAAAGTATCTAAGAGCATTTTGTACTACCTTGACTGTCAGAAGCTGCAGCAAGGGAAACTCACACTACACACGCAGACAAACCTCCCCAGCGAAGGCAGTTTAAGCTCTGGCACTGAAAGCTCTGGTCAAGTGGTAGAATCAGCACCTTTGAACAAAGTCAGAACTCAGGTGGATGAGGCCTGGGCAACATGATCTAAGTTTGATGTTAGCCCTGCTTTGAGCCACCATCACAGCTAGTTCTGCTTTGGGCTACATAACCATCAGAGCTCTTAAAATTCTTAGGACTTCATGATCTAAAAACATGGATTTTCTTACTTCTGAATATCATTTGTATTAAACATATTCTATATACCAAGGCACTGCTGAACTGAATAAAGCTTCAAAGACCATAATTCCAACAGATCAGTTCTGTAGAAAATAATTATAGGTATAAAACTCTGTATAACAATGTCTGAAACAAAATTGTCTATGAGACTCCAAGAATTAAAAAGGAAAAGAAAAAAAAAAATTCTACCTTAATTTATACTATTATCTCATTACTACAACTGATAGCTGAAGGGCTAAATGAAATTAAAAAAACCCTAAACATTTCACAGGAATAGGTGAATACCTCCAATACCTCTCACATACATGCACATTATAACTTTATTAAAACTCATGTCCTTTGCCAGGTTAAAGGATTTTTATTGCAATAGATTTCTCACTGTTCCCTTGATTTATCTCCCATGCACAAAAAGCAGCACCAGTATGGAGATAAATATCTGATAAACATGGCACCAGGAATGTGAGAAAGAAGTGAGTAAATATTGCATCAAAAAACTATTAAAATGAAAGAAATGTATTTCTTTATTCAATTCCATCTGAAGTTTACAACAGCAATAGCTGTTTAAAACGAAGAGTGATTACGTATTCATACATCTTTTACTGTTAATATTTAATTCTCAAAACAAACAACAATTAAAAGAGGCTTCTGTTTTGCCTGACGAACAACTAATCCTTTAAGCTATGTTCATTGTCACAATCCTACACAGCGATTGGTACTATTTCAGTTGCTGATGGTTACATAAATGTAAGCACACTTGGACTTCTAACATTCAGCTTTGTCTTTTCATAAAGACAGTACATTTCCTGTCACTTCTGAACTTGTGTGAATGCAGGGTATCAATGCTTCTACTTTCTCCCATTTGCTGGTGTCAGATCTAGTGAACCTAATAACGTCAGATGAGTGGGTTTAAGCTGTACATATGGAAAAGCTCTGTGGGGAATTTCTGGTAAATTAGTTCTCCATAAAATCACTCGGTGGCCAACTCCTCTTTCACCTGCATGATCACTACCTAAATCCTACTATAAGGACATGATGGAAAGATGGACGGGGAGAGGAAGTTATTACATGTGTAGTCATGTATAGACATAATGACTAGATGGGAAAATATAGGGAGAAACTGAACTGCCAAAACAGAGCTTATAGCACAGTTTTGTCCAGTTCATCAAAACATTTTAATGAAGGCATTGTTTGACTTGCCTGTCCATTTGCTAGGAACACACATAAATGGACTGTCTTGCAATCACCTTGTATACCCTGGTTTGACTACAAAGCTTCTGCTGGGACTTTAAAGACAAGGGCTGGGCAAAGGAGATCTAATAAAAGCATAGAGTTGAGGTCCTTGATCTTCCTAGAATAAGCCTCTGATGAGCTGGGCTAATAAAGTTAAGCTACAGCAGACCATATACAAACAGCAGAAACTGGATGGAATTAATTCTGAAGTTCCATTTATTCAACTGACACATACATATAAGAAAATTAAGCATTTAAAATATTTTGATACCATAGCTTGATTAGTAGCACAGATGTCCTCCATATAATAGCACCAAATTCTTGTTCTCATTTCACAGGCCAGAGAAAGAGAAGAATGCTACTCCACCAAGCTGCATTGAAACAGTGCTGCTGTTCTGAGATCAGAAAATGAAGCTGGACAGGACCAGAATATACTGGGGTATTCATACACAATACTGCATTCAGAAGTTTCATGCTTTTAAGTGGTGCAGACACCTCTAGCTAACCATGTGATGAAGAATAAACAAACAAGGACTTCCACATGAAGAGCCAAGCCAAATCCTTTCCTGACCCAACAGCGCCAACCAGTGCCAACCTGATAGAACAGAGTGAGCCAATGAAAGGAGTTTTGCCACTCTTAGGTGTGAGTGATGAGACACTGCACACAATGTACTGCATGGAAATCCAAATCTGAAAATACAGTGCACTGCCTCAGGTAGCTTCTCCAGCTGACTTGTTTTTAGATTTTACTTGGGCATTATTTTACAATAAAAAAAAAAAAAAAAAAAAAAAAGGAAAAAAAAAAAGCTAAACCCCTGTTGAAGCCAGAAAACGCATTTAAGTGGCTACAACTACATTTGAAAGCTAAAACGCCCCTTAAACTGGAGTGAGCAAAGAAACAGTTTCTAATTTTAAACTATTTTCTGCAAATATTTTTTTTTCTGAATACAGGTTGTTTTGTTGCAAATTGACCAGAATAGAATGACTAAGAGACATGAAAAAATTTTAATTCCAGACTTTTGTAAAGATTCTTTTTTCATTGTCTCATAAACCCTTATATAAATTATAGTTAAGCATAACAACAACAGAATACTAAAATCTGCCAGGTCACCTTAACACCATTCACTATTACTAAATCTGTCTTATTTATCATGACAACATTTAAAAAGACAAAACTTCAGTAAACTCTACTGGTCTGTATTATTAGCATCCTGAAACACTACTCTAGAAGAAAATAAAGTTACAAAAAGCTGTATCATCTCACAGCGTCAGATAAAGAGAGTGCCAGACAGATTAACTAAATGCCACTTGGGTTAGATGTCAGTAGGATTAGAAAGGGCTTTAGGTTGCTGCTAGCAAATACATCTACATGCCTCACAGACGGGTCGGTGAGAAGGCACATGTCCAGTCTTGTGGAGCAGCTCCAGACCCAAGTGGAAGAAGATGAAAGCATAGGCTAGAGGAGTGCAACAGGAGAAAGGTTTCAAATACATTCCTCAGAGACTAAATATAAGGAAGTGTCAGACAAGCTAAAAGAGTCTCAGATCAAAATAAAGAAGCTTTTTTGTCAACTCACAGAAAGTCTACTATGTTATTCTGAAATGCACACCTCCATCCAGGTAACAGTGCAAAATGGACAGCTAGCTAAACCAATCCAGAAAAAAAATAAGCTTCTGGTGTATTTAGCAGATGGTGGCACAGGTTATTAAACTGGTCTCTGCTCAAAACTCCATGTATAACTTTTTAACATAACTGAGATACAACGTAGCCTTAGAATATTTTTCAAATGAGACAAAGCTAAGCACTTATTGTACTACATATACTTAATGTTTAAATGAAACAAAAACTATTTCCTATGGATTGCATCTTACTCCATATTTCTGCTGACTCAGAAAAAAAATCCATGCTCAGAAAAATGAGGAGGTTTAGGGTTATTCACAGATTCACAGATATAAAGGGTTACCTTCTAGTACCTCAAGCAAAAACATTACAGCCATGCCAAGCAAAAAACAAACAACAAACCAAAACCAAACAAATAAAAATCAAAAACAAAAACCAACACACAACAAACTAAGGGTGTGTGTAAATATTACACTGCTTGTTAGGAACAAAAAAATTCAACAATTAAAAAAAAAAATCCCCCCATTCATACATCCACCAAGCTGCCTTCTATATATACTCCTTTGGCATGTAATGCCTTGCCACCACACCCAGTTTTCACACAGAAAAGAACTGTTCCATCATCTTTGTTTTACATCGCAGAGTTTGGAGGGAGAGGAGATTTGTCTGTTTTAAAAAACAAGTATAACTCCTTTCTATTGCTTTATAAAGCAAAGTCTTAACATTTTCATATGGTATAGGGAAAAGTAAAGGTATCTTCATAGAAAACATCGTTTTATATGAGGGATTTTTCTCGTAAATAAATATTTGTCAGTTCTGTGAACTCTTAACCAGGAAGTTCAATGCCACAAAACAAAAAAACCAAAAAAAAAAAAAAAATAATATAAAAAGCTCAATGCAGAGTCACAATGTTATTAAGAGTAGCATGGCCCTATATTTCACCAATTAAAAGCAAAGCTTTAAAAAAAAAAAACAACAAAAAAAAAACAACCAAAAAACCACACAACATGGAACATAACTGCTTAACTGCAATTCTTCATTCTAATTTTTAAAATATGTGTTTGTACATCTTAATAATAAATTTGCTTATTTACAGACTTGACTATTCCTGAAAATGTGAACATTATTACACTCACAAAACTCAAATATCTCTCATTACAGATTAGTCAACTCTCCTTATGTAGAAAGCAAGCTGATGCTACAAATGTGCATAATCATTACTTCAGAGCCAGCACAAGTTACATAGACTGACCTCTCGTAATACATTACATTGGGTGAAAAATTCTCTTCCAACTAAAAAAAAAAAAAAAATCTAAAATTAAGTTTGAACAGAATATTTTGCATACAGATATGTAACTATTAATCTAAAGTATTAGTCATCATGCTTCAGAGAGAAGGAAAGAATTAAACACAGACACACACGTGCACCAATTTGGCAGTATAATGCTTTCCAAAGCATGGAAATCCAGAACTAGGTCAGAGCTTTAGCCTACAGATCACTTTCAGCTTAGTCTGAACAATAAAAGTCTTCTGAATAAACTGCCTGTATTCAACAATCATGATACACTTTATAATGCAGCTTCTATTTGTGGATGAGTTTAACAGCCCACGTATCGACAGCAGAAAATGTCTGGAGTTGAATGAATACATTTATGGGCTGCTAGTTCTTTGCTTCTTTATACTTAAAAATCATTATTTAAAAAAAAAAAATCAAAAAAATCTGACGCTTCAGGTCAAGTGTTATTTCCAGGGCTCCTGATTCTACTCTGTAAATTTTTTATTGCTCCCTCAGTAATGAATCTAGGCACCCAAAAGAGGTCTTCTAGAGCAAATGCAAAGATTACTCTCGTCAAAGGAATGAAGACTATATTTAGATATATATTTACATAGTTACCATATAAAGATTGCCTTACATGAAATACCCCAAAACATAAAGTGTTTAAGAAGAATAAAATGTAGCCTTTATGTATACAGAGACAAAACATTTAGTTTCAAGATAATCATGATGTAGCTGGTATATTGTTTCCTCTTACAAATACTGCAACAATTTCTGCCACAAAGGTTTTCTTTATGATCATTAGATTTTTACTTTTAAAAACAAACCCCAAACGACCAAAGGAAAATAAAATAAAATATAAAAAACCCACACCCAACAAAACCATCCACCACACACAGAAAACTAACGGTTCAAAACTTAAGTTACTTGAGCAAAAGCAAAAGTGTTACTATGAAACACAGTATAAAGGCTTCATTCAGTCTGTAACCCAACCTTTAGCAATACGCAAGTATGGAAAGCTGACCTCCAAACTATAAATGTAAAATTTTTATCAAATGACAGGTATGAAATTTATTCCAGTATACAACAGAAACCTTGCTTCACTTATATCTTACATAAAGCCAAGACTCTTCATTATTTAATTATATAAGCATACATTTTCAACTCACTCATATTCATTTATACTCTGAGGATATGTAGTATCTTGCAAGCATTTCAGGCCAAATGTCAAGAAAGACCTGACAAATTTCAAGTAGTAAGCCTCTTTCTTTTAATTTAATATCTATTAAAAAAAAAAACCAAACCTAAAAAAAATAAAATCTTATTTTATTTGCAAGATTCCATTATAAAAGATTCAGTATCATTAAAACATAGCAGTTGTATAAACAGCATTCTTCCTCTCTTGTTCCACAAGTGTGATTACACACAGGCAAAAACAAACCACATTTTTTCTGTGATATTTACAATAGACCACTCAAGTCCAATTTTATACAATGAATTACAAAGGGGGAGGAAAATGCACTTTTGTGGACTGCAGACTATTTTCAAAATTAACCCAGATGTGTAGATATTTTCATTTATTTGGTAACTTAAATTACTTTAAAATGTATTATGACAACATACATAAACTTCCATTTTCTTATTTTAAACAGGTTGTGTGCAACAGCTGCGACTGGGTCACACTTGGCAAAGATCTGCAATCACACCCTACCTACTCCACAGGCAGTAGGACACAACTCTCTAGGTTTCCGTATAGTTGTAATTAGGGGAGATCTGGTACACTAAAAGGAAGTGTATTTTGAATGTTAGAAAATTTCTACTGCAGTGTTCATAACTGCAGATGTGAATGTTTTCTGTAGGAAATAATAAAACTGGTAGAACTGTGATTTACTGTAAAAGAAAACATTTCATTGTTTTGAAGCACTACTTTATGAATTTAAGCTAGGGAAAGACAACCCACCAAAAATAATACCATAGAGCTGCAAACAAGATTATACAAAGTTCCAATAGATCAAAAGAATTACCTAAACATATACATCTAGTGCTATTTTTAGATGAAGTATGTCCCCCATAGAGTGCAGCTGCTCTTCCCAAAGGGCCTGGCTCCCCCACCACTCCTTGTGCCACTGCTGCCAGCTCTCCTTGGCCATCCTGGACACGGTGGCATGTGCGAACAGGCACTAAATGCCACATTCAAGCAACTGAATCAAGTCTTTAAAGTCTTACTGCTTTACAGCCTGTAATTGGTAATGTCATATTTACTTTTGCTGGAAGGCGAGATAATGTTTACATGGACACGTATCAGTAACTTGTCTACCCAGTAAAGTAACAAACAGTCTGCTGTTCATGTCCATTCAGCACCAATACTGAAAATATAAATATTAAGGGATGGATTTGGATATGGCTGTGTCTGTCAGGCAGAGGAAGAATGAGGATGTCCTTCACCAAAACAATCTATGATCATCTGACAAAAAAACTTCATAAAATGGAATTTAATCACTAAAAGTACAAAACCTAAGCATGGTAAGAGAACTGATGACTCCTTGACTGTTTCCTGCTGACCACTGTGCTTGTACAGCAAACTGCTATCCAAAAATAAGCCTGAAGGCTTTGATACTGCTATGTTCAGTGCCTGTATCTTTGTCACTAAATGGTTGTGCAATCGTGATGTCTTCTCCCTCTACTCCTTTCAGCTTCTACCATCAGCTTCTACAAACTGCTACAGCAGTCTAAATACCCACAACAAAAAGTGAATGCTATCTTCTTCAGCAACACAGTAAGAATTATTTTGAAGCAATTAAAACAATTTCTCTTCCCTATCCCAACAGTGCCACAGACACTCTAGGGTTAACCAATACAGCTTCCAATAGAGCTCCACAAAACAACTGTTGGCTTTACTTCAAAGTTAAAAACACAACAAAAACACAAGGCTACTACATTTTAAGGTTCTGAATAAGTTATTTTTTTATAGGAAATAAACTCCCACAACAAAGAGCTATGGTTCTTCCTAAAAAATTTCTCCCATTTTTTGGAACATATTACAATCTAATTTTACAAGAAAAAACTATTATATGATACAGAAGACTGCAGAAAAACATGTTCTTATTCTAAATTATAATTCTCTATCTTCCAACTCCTACAAAACAACCTCTAGTAAAACAAAAACATTTCCAAACTGAGGCACTAACTACATCAATTTTCTTCCCCTCTTCATTTCTACCTGCTAAGAACTACAAGATAAAACACTTTAAAAAATGGGTGTTGGGTGGGTTTTTTTTTGTGGTGTTCATTTTTGCATCTTAGAAGAGAAAAACAAAGGGGAACAAAATCACCTCCTAACCACATGTTCATTATAAATAAAGTTAATAACCTAGGACACTTATTTAAGCATCAGAGTCAGGCCTGATACACAGCAGCAGAATCAACTATAAATCCAGGAAACTATTTACCTTCACTATGTCTTATATGTCATTTGTCAGCACTCTGAATTATTGACTTGGTGCTTGCCCTTTTTTTTTTTAAAGTTAAGCTTGTAATTTACCAAGCAGCACATCTGAAGATAAAGGCACTGCCTGACAATCATTCTGTGCTCTATGGAAAGGCAAAAAAAGTTTCCTACATTTAATTTCCTAATTAAAAACAAACAAACAAAAAAAACCCAAACAAACCCACAAAAAAACCCAACAAACATCCCCACCAAATCAACAAACAACAACAGAAAAAAACCCCAGAATTTGAGGGAGATAATTTAACAATAAAATTAAATCCCTATGTCGTTGAACACTGGAAACTGCTGTGGATTTATTTTTACCTCTTGAGATTGCTTCATATTTAAACTGATGGCATGCTATTTGAAAAGCAGCAACATGAAAATTGACAGCTAGATTAAGACAGTATTTATAATAAAGTTATCAGAATTACAGTTTCTTTGAAAGAACAACAAAAAAAGTCAGCAAAATCATGTGGATTCTCAATCAGTAAAAGAAGTTGAAAGTAGTACTAACACAGCTCTGCAACAAAGCAGGTATGAAAACCATCTTCCCATAAAGCATTAAACTTCAAAACTTGTTTATGACAACTTATTAACAAATATGGTTACAATATTCCTCCAAGTGCTCTTGGGAGCATCTATCAATGTATAGCTATTTTACTGACTTTTGTATCATTTTAACTAACTCTCGATCCACAACAAGGCTTCTGGAATAAAATCCTCACATAAAAGCAGAGCACACTAAATTAACTGAAATGTTGGTAGAGTCATGCAACGTGACTACTCTGAACAATCAAGACTGACAGGCACTAAAGATGTACCAGGTAAGAGCTAGCCGGAGAAATTTCAACAGAATTTGACTAATTACAACTATTTGACTAAATAAACATATTTAAAAAAAAAAAAAAAAGACAAAAAAAAACCCAAACAAAAAAAAAACACAAAACAAAAGCAACCCACACAAAAACACAAGAAAATCTTGATCTTGTTTGCATTTTGTTCCTTTATGACTGCAGTTCAAACTAAGATTTCATTCCCTGCAACTCTGCTGAAGAGCTATCTAGTATAAAAATGTATTTAAGCGATCTTACATTCCACAAGATTCACTTTATTACAAATATTAACCTCTTCTCTCCCAGATCTTCCCAAAATAAATTGATTTTCTTGAAGTGTTTGTTAAGGAAACTAGTGATGCAGGAAGACTCAAGCTTAATTAAGACATCATCCAAGAAAAGTTTGAGAAGTACAGGTAGGTAAGGCGCTGATCCAGTCTCTGAACTGGAGGTGCTAAATAAGGAAGGGATCCTGGGAGGCAGAAAAGCGCATGGCTCTGGAATAAGAAACACACATTTATACCAGAGGATGGATAAATATTCTGGAACAGTCCTGATCCTGGTATTTATGATGGGTTTTGTACTACATTTTACAAGTGAAAGAGATTGATTTATTCATGTGAGTTTCCCCACATAGGGGACAAATAGTGCTGTGGTGCACACACGAGTGCCAAAAAACACACACAGTGAATGGTATTCACTTGAAACTCATAAATCTGTACTGGAAAAGACAACCTTGGCTTAGAAGTACCAGGCTCTCTGTAAATTAATTTTATGCTCTTCACAGCCAATTTAAGAAAAGATACAGGTGCAGCACTGGAGCCCATCTCCACAAAAACTATAGACTGCCCACTGAAGTAGTTCAAGTCCTACTTGCCACCTGCAGTAATAGCAAGGAACACATGCACTGGGATGGTCAAGTGCCAGCACCAGGGTGCTGGAACAAGAAATACTCTGCACCTTCCCTGTAGCCCTCCACAGTGATTTTGGCTCTCTCCAAACCAGAGCACAGTGCCCAGTTTTTGTGGGAATTAAAATGGCATGTAGGAGAAAGAGTCCCATCACTACAACCGAGGTGAATGACAGCTCATTACAAAACCACATGCTTCAACCTTCCTCTTTACAATTCATTTGAAAAGTTAAAATTTTTGAGAGGTTTGCTAAATAAGCATTTTAGATCCCATCACTGCGCTCCTCTGCTACTCTGTAACAAGCACCTACACTCTTCCCCTGAACGATCTTCTTCAGGACTCTTACAAAGTGAGAAAAAACAGTTCAAAGGCAACGTACACAAGCTAAAACACTTCTACAAATACCCACTGGAGCCCTCTCACAACCCTGCTTACAGTTTATCTAGCATGCCACCCACTACAGAGAATATTTTAAACCTCCAAATAATTTTAGATGTGTAATTTGGAAAAAAACTTACCCATTTCCAGCTTTACGTGAAATCCTGATTCTCAGGAAACTATATTGGCCAGACACAGGAAGTATACAGAAATAAAACACAGTCACTGTTTCTTTTTAACATGAGCTCCTACTTATCTTGCCATTGGTTAGGAAAACGAGATCCTCAAAACAAGTCAACAGTCCTCAGTAACAAGCTGTTCTCTTTGGGCCAGATCTGACATATGGACCTTAAAATCCCAGTCTTATGACTAGACAACTAGAAATAATCACTAGCATTTTTTTTTAAATCTATTTTTTCCAGATAAAAGCTTTCCATTGTTTATAGTTGAGCTCGAAGCGAACTAGCATAGAGTTGACAGTCACATCAAATACTGCCACTTCTTTAAATTATAAAGGTGGTCTTTAAAATAGTTCTTCCAGAAAAATAACAGAAGTGAAAATTTAGGAAGTCCTCATAAAAGATGTTCTCTCTCTATAGAGTTTTTAATTATTCTTGTAAAGAAGCATGTCCTGGTTTGAGTGAAAACCGAACAAATTCTATTCAGTGATTTTACTTTTCAGGTTTTCTAACTAACTGCACTGTCTGAAGTTAGCAGCATGATTTGCAGACAGTGTCTGCTTCTAGCAGTGATAACACCTTATGTTTAGAGTTACTACCAGGGATGGAATGCAGACCAAGGCCACTGCTAGAACTTGTGTATCGCACTGAGGGGTTCAGAAAGTGACAGACTGCACCTACAGGGAGGAGCAGACAGGACAGGTGACCCCAAACTGACCAACAGGGTACTCCATCCCATATACGTCATATCCAGTATATAAAGCTTGGGGGTCCGGAGGGTTTCTCTCTTGCTCTCGGGCTCTCGTTTTTCCTCTCTGAGGGGTTCTCCCCTTCAGAGCACCAAGGAGGACTTTGTCTATACTGACTTCCATCCTGATCGGTGTGTTCCTGAACCCGGTGCCAGAATCCAGCTCCTGAACGCAGCTCCGTCTGCTGCAGGGCCCAGTCTGGACTCTCCCTGTGCCAACTCAACAGCATCAGTGATGGTGACATAATTAACATCAGAGGGATTGGGTTCGGTACTGGTTTTGTACATATTTGTATATATTTCATTATTATTTTCATTTTAATTAAATTGTTCTAGTCTCCTTTTCTAATCACTAAGTCTCTCTCCCTTATTCCTTTTCTCTTCCCCTTTTGGGAGGGA
Source organism: Ceyx melanurus (assembly GCA_024611195.1). Lineage (NCBI taxonomy): Eukaryota > Metazoa > Chordata > Aves > Coraciiformes > Alcedinidae > Ceyx > Ceyx melanurus. Next base: position 9,709 of record JANHGL010021993.1, on the reverse strand, counting down.
GGGGGGGTAAAAGTGAGCATCTGTTATCGATCTGGGCTGCTCTGACCCTAAACCGTGACAAAGCAGTAACATATCTTCATCACCACATAAGTGTTGTAATAAGTGCATTGGAAGTTACTAAATCTGTACATTTGTACATTATTTCATGCTAATTTCATTATCATTTAATCATATGGAGTTAATGAGAGGAGATCTACTCCCCTCACTTAAAAACTTTAAGTAAAGCTTTCTGAAAGTTTGGGGTTAATTCCTAAAAATAGCTAGCCAAATATACAAACCAGAAATTTCTAAAACATGCAAGTCCAATAAAGTCTGTTTCCATCTGAGATCAATAGCTCAGCTTCAGAAGTGAGAGCAAAGCTTTCACTATCAAACCCCATACCCAGCTGTTACGAGGTGCAACTCATTTGCAAAGATTAAAAATAATTATTTCACAGGCAAATGACATAAATACTCAGATCTAATATGCCTTAAGTAGTGTGTTGTGCATCAACCACAGAACACTATCTGGAAATTAAGCTTATTTTGATGTTCACGTTACTGCCCATAAAAATTCAAAATCTAGAATTAAAAAATAATTTTAAAAAATACTGCAACTAGGTATTTCAGGTGTTATAAGCACAGAAAGGCTTCTAGTCAGTCCTTTATAGTATATAAAGGATAAGCATGTCTGAAAAATGTTAGACGGAATTTAATCTTAAAAGGAATACTGAAAAGGACTACTATTTTAGAGGAATTATTTTACAGTAATATAATTTATAATAACTTTCCTAAGGCTTACTAGCATGCACCACATATATTCACATCTAGATTGGCACTAATCTACCTTTAAGCAGAGAATCCTAAATTTATACCCCCAGCTACAGAAGACTTTTGACTAACACTGCACTATTCTATGCCTATTCAATTTTTTTTTCTCTGTATTAAAACGATAAATCAGATTGCTGAGACAGATTACGTAGTACCATCTAGAATTTATGTTAAGTATCAGAAACAGATTATGATTATGTGGATCCCTACCAGACTACAAAGCATTACCATATCATAACTCCAGAGAGGAGATACATACATATGTACAATACATGACTTTGAAGTACTACTATTTTTCAGATGAAACACATAGTTCTTTACAATCTCTGAAAGAAAAATATTTTGTTTCCTTGTGTGTATTTTGAAAATAGTATTGCACTTTTATCAAGTGTTTGAGATAATTTCTTATGCAACATGAAACAGTGACTGTTACATAATGAAGATCACTGAAAGGCATCTGGAACAGTTCAGGACCACCCTTTAAAAAAAAAAACAACCAAAAAAAACCAAACAAGCAAAAAAACCAACCAAACAAACAATCACATTAAAAGAGAAACTTTCATTCCCATCCAAACTGTCAACAGATCAACAGATTAAAATCCATACCCTCAGCTGCAGCTAAAGAGCACTGAAGGATAAGACTTTCCATTTAACTTGAAACCGAATCTACCAAATAATCTTAAGAAAACAAACTCACAAATGTAATCCTGCCACTCACAAGCTATTTTCAGATTTCTTTACAGAAAGAAAAGACTAAAAGACATTGATGACAGTTTTTTTGTGTAAAATCTTTATTTTACACAAAGCTTCTATTTGTGGAAAATATACACTACATCAGATTTCCACATACTTGCAGAGTCTTAAATCAAGAGATTGTCTTCACTGTGGATGGTTTACAAGCAGCAACAAATACACCTTCTGTCAAGAAGCTAAACACAGCCCCAGTTAGTGACCACAAAACACAAAACATATTTCTACAAATATGTAGAAGTACTCAGCTGCAACAACATTTAAGTATTTCTGCAGAACTATACTTCTGAGGTCCATCAGACCTACAAGCAAGCAGCTCTTCACCTTCTTCTTTAATTGTTACTCTCAAATATAAATAAACTTCCTATATATTTGTCCTACCTTCTTAGAAAGTTTGTTAGAAACTTTCCCCTCCCCAAGTTTACTTTTGGATTAAAAAAACCCTACACACTATTAAACTGCATGAACCTGAACTGATGTCTCAGCAACCTTGGGTTTTTGAGTTTTGTTTTTTGGGGGAGTGAGTTAGGGGATTTGTTTTTTGTTTGTTTTGCCCTATTAAAAAAACCAAAACAAAACAAAAACTATTGTTGCAGGGTGTCTTCATTCTTTTCTTCCCTCAGCAGTTCCTCACTACCACTGCTTGCAACACTTAGTGATACATCTGTGAATTTAAATTTGTCTGGAGGTATAATGAAAAATGTTCCAGTCATTGCTTTAACATGTTCTGCAACATATGTGTAACATAAGCTGTCAAAAATTAAAGGCTGTCCTTCTAGCAAAATTTACAGGGTAATTTTTAACAATAGATGAATTTCAAAAGACAGACCTCAATTATGTTAAAAACTGAATTTAGATTTGACATGAGAACAGTGACATAAACAATTCTCACTGACTTTCTGTTCATTTTCAATACCTTCTAAAATGAAAGCACTGCACTGTCATATCCCTTTAATAATTATGGTGAGCTAAAGTTTACACATGCAAAATCGTGGCAGGAAAGGTTTGCTACCTCAGTAGGCTCAGTTAATTACTGCAAAAAACTACATTACATAGAAAAGAGTGTTGATTGGAAGCTCTGCCTTTCACCATAGTTAGAAGGAGAAATAACCAAATTGGAAGAATTTGTACAAATAATGTACAAATAAAAGATTAAAAATAAGCTGTACTATCTCTTTTACATAAAACCACAAGAACAATTAGTCACAATCCAGATATTTCTGGATTCCTGCAAGCTAGAGTAGCACTCACAGGCTGAGTCAGAACTGAGCTCTCCATTCTGCTCACTATTGCATAGGGGAATACAGAGATCTCAACACAAGTTTACATCCTGACTTCTACTGACAAAGCAAGCTGACTGACCAGAAATATAAAACAAGTAAATCCCATATATTGTATTTACTATCACCATGGCTTTCAACAGTCACAGAAGGTGTACTTAGGAAGAACTCTCATTTAAAAACACAGAAAAGTATGCTCTTAGTCATTTTGTTTATAATACCATATAAGTATTAGCTTACCAGTTGTGCTCCAAGGATTGCATTCACACAGGCTTATTTCCTTCTATAGCCTAAGCCAAACCCACAAGCTCCAAGGTGAAATACAGATTACCGGTATCTGAAGTTGTCCCTAATTCCACAATTGAGAGGTGCAACTTTTCCCCATTCAGGTCCTGACTAAGCTGTCCAGTTCCCACAGATTATGCTTGACATTTTTTTTAACATGCAGAATTCTGTGTTCTTGCTATAAAGGTGGTAATTTCACTATACTCAAACACTCAGCATTTTTGTCTCAGCCCTGCTAGAACCTGACAGCAGCTACCACTGGTTTCCCAGCATTCCCAACAAGGGAGGAGTTAAATGTCCTTCAGTACACATCCCCTCCAGTATTTCATGGAGTTAAACAACAAAAGCAGAGAGAAACAACTCAGATAACAACAAGGGTGTGTGACAGGAAGAGACAGTTTACACTGCCAGCCTACACTTCCACCTGAAGTACAGTGCTGCACCAAGGCCCAGCAAAAAAATTTTATCAATCATTATCACATCCACATGTTACAGCCAATCATCCTCAAAGAAAATGAGATGAAGGACATGCAAACATTGTTTTGGAGTATGTTTAATCTGTTAGGTTGCTGTGGAATTTCCACTGTAGCGTCATACATAAAAATGCCAGTCATTAATAAAATATTTCTTTTTAATTGTTAGATAAATGGGGGAGACTTTTTTTTAACCCATGGAAGAAAACGGATGGGGAAAATGCTAAATACTAATGATTTTGAAGTTCAGTCAAATATATACACTCAACATCAGCTTTGGCAAATTTACCCATGGCCACTGTTGCAGATAACACAGAAATATGTTCTTCATTTCTTTATAAGAAAGACTGCAATATGCTATAAAGGCTGGTTCAATACATGAAGAGTCTTCTTCTCTACAAGCTCTTCTTTCTAACACAGATCCCACCAATTCCTTATCCAAAGAGAAAAAAAAACCCAAACAAACCATAAAACACTGAGAATGACAAAGGACAGGAAGCACCTATCTGTTACAATTAACCAATAATAGCGAAAATCAAAAAGGAAAGAAAAAAATATCTATACAGAAAAAAAACCCCAACCAAACAAAAACAAACAAAGAAACAAAAAAACTCCCACAACTATTTTTATCTTAGGATGTAATTATTAGAACTTGGGGGGTGGAGGGAAAAAAAATAAAAACAAAACAAAAAAAACCCACAGGTAAATAATTAGACCTTTTGATAAAAATCTTAAGGGACTAACTTAAAACTACACACCCAAAGGCTCCTAGGAATACAATAATTCTCAAAACCAGGACAAAGGATGTACTGAAGGCAAAACGAAAAGCAGTTAAAATAGAAGAACAGAGATGCATGATGTAAAATGTCCTCAAACATGCAGGTTCATTGTGATAAACTCAGGGTAGGCACCTTTTTTGCCCCAGAATGGTATTTCTTTGCAGTCCTTATTTGGAAGGCCAAGGAGTGATTCCTATTCCTATCGTATTTGACAGAGATAGCATCTGAGGTAGAACTAGTAGGGCTACACACTCACATATGAGCTCTGGAACGGGCTGCCCAGGGAGGTTGTGGAGTCTCCTTCTCTGGAGACATTCAAGACCCACCTGGATGTGTTCCTGTGTGACTTAGTCTAGGTGATCCTGATCTGGCAGGGGGGTTGGACTACATGATCTTCTAGGTCCCTTCCAACCCCTAACATTCTGTGATATGTACATATAGTTCCAATACATTAAAATGCTATGAATGAACAGTTACTTACTTTCTCTGCTCCAAGCATGTTATAATGATACTGCACCTATCACGTAAATGAAAGAATTGCTTAACCTGAATGATGGTCAACAAAACTCAGAAGCTACTCTTTTCACTACCTCCTGTCTGAGCCTTTTTCCAGGATGCCAAGATAACCCTACTGATTTAGCATCAGTTATATGTCCATCCTTTCCCTGTTAGCCACCATTAATGCGTATTAAAAAGGAAGCGCCTACATACATTAAGCTGTTCATCATAATTCTATACTTTATTTCCAAAAAAGAACATGCATATATATATTTCCACTGAAGATGCTGACACTAAGAAGGTAGGGTAACTGAGCAGGGTTTTTATTTGTCAATCTTCTTCCACCTATCGTCCCCTTCTAACACTGTCTGTGTATATAAGTGTTTTGGACCACAGATTCCATCCCGCACATCCACAAATGTCTCACACCAAACGTTCAGTTTCATTAAAAATAAGCTCTCTTACTGCCTATAACTCTTAAGTATAGCATATGGATTCAATACCTGTACACAATAAAACTGAAAACCTTTAACTCTTTAAAAGATTTCAGTATTCTGCTGTTTATCAAATAGAAAAGCAAACAACCCACAACACAAAACCACAAACATTATTTGCCAAAAGTATCTCTCTTGATTACTATTCAGACAGAAAAAAAAAAAATGGGCATGCAAAGAACTGCCCAGGAAGAAAGTGCTGGCAGAGCCTTTTTTGTACCTACAAAAAACACACCACTCCAGGGAAGAGTGGACAGCACTAAAAGCTTTCAGTCATGACATAGGCCCACTCCTACTGTGAACTAAGATCTCTGAAGAATTTTATCTCTAAGAATAAGTATCATAGGCACACAGAATAGAGAGGCAGCTTCCCAGATTCTTGTGATAACTCCACTGAAACAAAGGGGATTCATTTGAGTAAAAAATTCTGGACTGAGTGTAGATTTTTCATCGCTTGTTTTAAAATAGTCAGCTACGGTGTTTTTAAATACCAAACAATTTTCATTTGGTCCACTCAAAAGACCAGTGTGATTAACTTCACAAGTCCATAAACCATCTCTTGTCTCTATTATTACAAAAGAAATACAACTTGGAAACAGCCCTGCAAGTCAACTCTAGCTCCTACCAAATGGCAAAACTGATCAATGTCCTGATGAAATGATTGAACACATTCAGAGGTTCCCTGTTGTCACTACAATTGCCAGTACTGTGAAAAATTAAACATTAGGCTCTAGATAGGCACTAGTCTTCAAACACTGCCCCATAGCTGTCTAGTGCTAAGATAATGAAACTACTCAAGTAGAGAGGTAGATATTAGCAGGTTTAATTCCAGAAGTGGAATTTTAACCTGGAAGTAGCACACATTGCTAAAGAATAATGTACAACAAACTTACACTACCTGGAATGTGGTGTGTCACTATACAATTTATTAGTGGACTGCAAATGATAATGTACTGTGTTAATTATTTAAGAAGTGATGTTGAAATGGTTAGCTAGTAAATTCTGCTGTAGTTCTGGAAAGAAGTCAACTAAATGTCAGACAAAAAGAGGCTGGATCAAATTATGCCTACATACAAATACAAAGCTTACTAAAGATTTGATCATTTACTACAAATTCATGTATAGCAGATCTTTCTCAAAGGTGGGACAGGAAGACAAATTAAGAAGCAGCAATTATAATATTATTATTAGAAGGTTAGTCCATTAATCTGACAGTCTGAAACATAATTATTATAATACTTAGGCAATTCACAGAAGATTTACTGTGATGAAGTCTTTGTAACATGACATGCCATCACACTGATGCCAAGTCCTACAGAAATGGAAAATCTTTTTTGTAAATGCAAATTACACAGTGGGTGGATAAGAGAAATGAAAACAAGTCCTACAATAAATAAAAGCATATACAAACAAGGTGACAGCCTAGTAAAGTGCTCCTCTTTAAAGAGCAATCAAGTAACAACCCCATTTTCTTTCCTGAACAAGCTCCCTTAAAATAAGAAGGATGCTCAAAATGTTTTCAAGTGCTTTTTACAAAGTAATATTAGCTGTATTTCAATTTCTACAACATAGTTCAAACTTTGAAAGAAACTGCAGCTAATAATGCAGAAACTCAACAAAACAATCCTAAGAGAGACCAAAATATATCTATTCAATTAAATTCTATCAACATAGGTAACCTCTTCAGTCAAAATTTTTTGTAATGACTCAGTATTTAAACATCACTATGTACAACCAGCTTCTTCCTGATTTGAAGAAATACAGCATTTCTAGGCCTACCCCTGCCAGTGGGATTCTCATTACATCGTAACAACAGAAGGAAATAGGTGAAATACCATTTTATTTCTATCGCTTCTTTCTTAAAATGTATATATTTTGTATAAAATGTAAAATGTCAAACATTACAAGCCTAGTGGCAGCATCATGATTCCCAAGCAGGCAGGATCTAAAAGTAGTGTGGAGGTGGCAGTGCACGCAGCCTTGGGTGAGAGAGGAGCGCTTCGTGTCACTGTCAAGGGACTCCTCCAGGCGATTTATAAAGCAGCACTAAGAGATTTGCATCTAACTCTCAGCAGCTAAGGAGAGGATTTCTGTGACAGAATGCCAGACAGACACCTGCAAGTGATAAGAGGTTTCAGAGTACTCCAATAGCCAGAGACACCCTTGAAATATATGAAAATTAATAGCTGAAAGGATTCAAAGTCAGAGGCAATAGTCTCTTCATCACCCTTTTCATTCAGTGATGGCAAAATGTATTTATATTTTTCCAGAAAGGAGGGGGAGAGGGGGTAGATTAAAAAAAAAAAAAAAAAAAAAAAAAAGGTGAGCTTCAATTAATGTTTGATCATCCTCTGTATCTTACCATTTCTGGGTTTTTTGGACAGCTGTCACTATGACTGCAGTACAAAAAGCTGTGAAGCCCATTTCTCATATATATGCATCATTAATTGCTTATCAACAGCTGAAAATAGGGCTTACTCGGTTTTATTATTATCACTACTGGGGCAGGTTTAACTCTCAAAACAGAACTACAGAACTTCATCCCGAAAGACAAAACAAGCATGAACACGTCTGCTGCTTTTAGGAAAAAAACAAACAAACAAAAAAAAAAAAAACACCACAACAAAACCAACACAAAAAAGTACCTTTACATGTGAGCAGTCGTACAAATATTTTGTCATAAGAATAAAGAGCTAACGTACCAAACCGCGGCCCCAACTTTTTTTTTTTTCCCTCCAATTAAGAGATTTATGCAAATATATAAAAATGGAGACAATCGTGCAGAACATAAAGATTACCAAGCAGACCCGATTCAGTCTTCCTCCTCAAGCTTTGCTATACCTTCCTATTCTAAATGTACCGAGTCGAGTAGCCAATACAGGGTAGAAGAACAGTCCGTCGTAAGAAGTACTAGGAGTGCCCTTGAAAAATGTCCAGATTGCAGCTAGTGCACAAAGGACCTTGCTACGTAAATAAATTGATAAGAATTTATCTCTCAATCTTGACCCGTCAGCAAGTGAAGAGATTAATTTCCCATCAACATCGGAAGACGGGAACATCAACATCGTGAAGAAACAAGCGAAGTTTCACAGAAGGAAAAAAGGCTGTGACCAAATTTCAACTGGGTAAGAAAGAAAGAACTAGAAAACCGTCTCGTTTAAATCGTTCTGAATGTTCTACTTTTTTCTCTTCCTCCAGAAAATGCTCGGCAGAGCTGAACAGCAGGGCTACACGAAAGAAGCCGGAGCAGACAGATATTAAGTGCCATGGGTAAGGAGGATCAGACATCCCCCCCCCTTGCCTTGCTACACAGAAGGCGACGCTGCACATTTCCCACTCCACTATCAAAAAGCAAACCAGAACCAGCATTCTGGTTCTGGCCGGGAGAGAGATTATAAACTGGGAACTTTTTGTTCTTTAAATATGCAACCGAGATTTTTTTTCTCCCCTTTTCCTTCCCACGCCCCTCTTCTGTCCTTGTCTGCCAAAACAGGCCGAAATAAACGTTATTCCATAATCATACTTTTAAATAAGCAATGTGAGACTTACCATATCAGCTGGAACGCTGTTGGACATCTTGATATTACCCTAAATGGCTTAAAATCAACTTAAAAGAAGAAAAATAAAAAAAAAAAACCACCAAGAACAGCCCGCAGAAAATCTTGAAGCAGCAAGACCGGTGTCAGTGTCGGAGGCAAGTTCCACGTCCCCTACAAAGAAGAGGTGCCCGATGTGAAGCGGGGAAGGAAGCCGGCTGAGGAGAAATATCCAGGGGCCAGCGGTGCAGGGGCTGTACCGGAGGAGCCAACGGGAAACCAGAGATGGCAGCAGATCCCTGTCAGCAGCGGCGGCGGTAACAGCACCAGCGGTGCCAGGTAGACCAGGCAGGACTACACCGCCACATGAGCTGCGTGCGGCCTTTTTCCCCCCTCTCTTCCTTCTCCTCCAGTCTTGACAAATGACGATGGGATGATTCACGGGATAATGGTGCGTCCAAGTCACCTCCTCAGTCAGCGCAGGCGACCCGGGCGCGCAGGCAGGGCCGACCTCGCTCCTGCCCTCGGCGGCAGGGTAGGGAAATGGGAGAGCGGGGGTGGGCCCGGGGCCGCTGAGGAGGACGACGGGCTTCGGCCCGACTAGGCGGTGTGCGACATTCAACAGAGTCTGGCGGGGCGGCAGGCTGGGGAGGGCTGTCTGAGGGGCGATCGGAGGGGAAAGCCGTCCCGCGCTGCGCTCCGGCGGCGATGGCACTCTGCGGGGGCCGGAGCACGTTCAAAGGCTACCGCTTCCCGCAGCCTCAGGTCTCTGGTCCCGCCGCCGCCAACTCCTCAGCCCGCCCT
>JANHGL010021992.1:0-61212 GCA_024611195.1 Ceyx melanurus | reverse complement strand
AGCTCCGGTCCCTCAGACCTAGTCAGTGTAGCCAGCACTGGTCAGTGTCTGGGGATCGAGGGACTCGCAGGAGCTTGGGGAGTCCGAGGGATCTGATCTTCTGTCGGCAGCTAGGGGAAAAAAAAACCCAATCAAAAACAAAAACAAGCCCCAAACAAACCCAAACCAAAAAGAAACAAACAAAAAGTACAAACGCTCTACTTGTAGAGATAAAATCCAAGATTTTAAAGATGAGATCTACAAGTTTGAGTATGTTGAAGGAAATATCATCCAGCATCACTTAGTGCAGGTAAATCCTTTCTCTGTAAATACATTGCATTTATTCTTGATTAGTTTTCAGGTTTTGTCTGGCACATTTAAGATAGTGGCATTTAACTAAAAGAATGCTCTAGATAGAAGCTTTTCAGCTCCCATTTTAATCAAAATTCAGTCTGAACTAAATGATAAGTAAAATCATATACATAGTAAGAGATGTATCACTTTGCTTTTTTATAGGAGTATGAAAGTTTACTGAATAGTTACATAACTGCTTAACTAAATATCTAAAAAAGCTAAAATTGAATGTTTCTTTCCACTAGATCATTTGGAAAACTGTACCAGTAACCTTTCTTAAGATTGTACCAGATTAAATCTAAAAGAAAACAGTATTTCTTGACTTTTTAATTTTTCACTTTTGTTATTATTTCAGTTCCTCTCATCACTCTTAGTATTTACTTGCAGTGCTCATAGTGGCATTCTGGATAGTCCTCCAGCCTCAGAAGTTGGTGGCTTTTTTTGAGAACTCAGTTCAGTGCTGTAGGAGCACTGTGTGGACTAAAGATGCTGCAAGACTGCAATAAATGAATAATTAATGTCTGTACTAAAAAAAAAAATTAGTGCTGCTAGTAAAAGAGAGATGATTGCTAAGGCCTGGTAAAAGTCAGTGTACAGCTCTGCCTACTGCCCTGCCATGATTGTAAACCCTCCTGGTACCTGGCCTGAGGTAACTGCCTCCTGTGAGGGATGGGAGGCACAAAGTGAGGGGACTGCCTCCTGTGAAGCACAAAATGGAAGAGACTGCTGCTTGAGAGGGAGACAAGATAAAAACTGGAAGGAGCTGACTCCTGTGAAGGCCTAAAATGTGGGCCACAAGAAAGGGGCTGTTGCTTGTGAGGGAATGGAGGCACAAAATGGTGGAGACTGCACCCTCTGAGGGAGAGGAGGCACACATTGAAGGGAGCTGTTTCTTTTCTCAGACAAAGGAACAAAATGGAGGAGGATGCCTCATGGAGACACAGAATGGAAGGAGCTGCAATTTTGAGGGAGGGAAGGCACCACAAGGAGGGGGCTGCCTTTTGTGAAGCCCAAAATGGACATCCTGGTTCTGAGGTCTGGTGAGTCTAGTGGGCAGCCATGCTGAGGTCCTCCCAGGCCAGTTCAATGTGGAGCTTGAATATGTTAATTCATGTGAATGTCGTTTGTGTGCAGACTCCCCTCCCACTGTGCAGAGCTCATGGTCACCTTTTCTTCCTGCACACATGGTGCTTAACCCAAACCTCTCAAAAGCTGAGCAGCTTCTAGTGTGTTAGATTGTAATGCAAGAGTTTTTTGGGGAGGCCATAGTAGAAGGCAAGTCCTGCCTCTTGCCAGCACAAGAAAGCAGGATGGGTGAAGGCTCTGCCATACTGAGCTCCACAGGGCTTCCCTGAGCAGGGACTGTGTAAGAATCAGGCCAAATGTGTCAGGATGACGCATCCACACAGTAATTGTTGCTTTGTACCCTACAGCTGTGAGTTAAAATTCAGCAGTGTGCACAGATCATCCCTTTAGAGTTTATGGTCTGCCTGTCTGAAGGCTGCAACATAAATAAGACAATATCTGGGAACATCCAGTCAGGATGGAATATAATAAAAAGGAAAGACCCCTCCTAGATTCTGCTTTTCTGTAGGGGAGAGTGGTGAGGTGGGGATGGTGATCAGGACTGCAGGCTAGAGGTGAATTTGATTTCTTTGCACCACTCACTTAAAGCATGGGAATTCTCAAAATTGGTGGCACTGGTAGTGAAATTATTTAATGTCTTGACAAAGCACTTGTAAAACTACAATGGCTATGGATTTTGGCTTGTGTTAGGTTAAACATTTAGATGTGTTTATTCAGGACTTAACACAATGGAGGTCCTCGTTTATGACTAGGGTGCCTATTTACTGCTTTAAGACAAGTACTGTTGCAAGGGTGATATTGCAGAGACATCCACAGTTGGACAGTGGATAATTACTGTAGTTGGTGATTGGTACATAAGGTGTTTCTGTGCCCTAGGAAGGGCTTCAATGTATGTGTAGTGATTGCTAAAATAGAATTCTGCTTAGTGCAGCCTTATCTGTAAATTGGCATGGCTTTTAGTAGAAGTATTTGTGAGAACCTAAAAGGAGTAAGTGATGACAGATTCAATTAAATTATTATATTTCTGATATACAAATTAACAGGGCAGGAAGAAACTTCAATTGTGGTTACAGTTTCATCCCATCTTCTTAATTGTATGTGCAGTAACACCACACCTTGACATTTGCAAAGTGGCATCAGATCACCCTGAGTTTGAAATGTGATTCCTAGCCCATGATTATGTAAAATTAAACTGCTGCATAAATACGTTGGGAATTTGACAGGACAGCCCCTGCATCAAGAGATAAATAATTAACAACTTGATGGGTGCTTTCCAGTTTATAAAAAAAAATACACAGGAGTAAGAAATAGTATTGTGTAGTCATACACAGTCAAACTATGTTTTGGTTTCTTGAGCCTATTTCTAGGTACTATTTTGAGCATTTCCGTCAGCTGCATAGTAGCAGACTTAACAAAAAGGTATACTATAAATCACTCTGGGTGTTAGAGCTGACAGCTGTAAATAAATACAGCTGACAGCTCAAATAGCTGTTCTATTGACAGTATGTGGTCTAAATGTGTTAACAAATGTGTAGACTCAGCAGTTTGGGATTAGTTTAGCAAATAAATTACAAAATAGCGCTGTGATCCAGCAAAAAGCACAATGCCTCTGTATCCCTGCTCTGCACGCTTTGTTCATACTGTGTCAGGCCTTTGTGGCTCTGTGTGAAAACACAACACTGCAGCTGGATGTAGGGGTCCTGCCAACAGTATCATTCACCTCCCCCAGATTTCTTAGTAGTGATGTTAAGAAACGTGACCAACTATCTGAGTGTCATGGTGAGTAGAGATGGCTTCATAACAGATGTATTTGCTTTGCAGGATCAGAGGTTTCATAAAGGAAGGTAGCAACTTTACTCTGGTTTTGGTTATGGTTAAGGATACAAAGTTACTGAAGAGCAATAAAAAAATACTTTCATGCAACATTTGAGATATTTAAATGTTTTTGCTTTATTTAATGTATTTAACTTGAATGTCTGGAGTGTTGTTACTGACCAGGATCTGAGAGAAAAACTGGGAAGATAGGATGAGGAAGGGATTAGACTGTTGAAAGGAATTAATCTCTGAAGATGAATTACAGTAATATGTTAATTATTTCCCTGCTGATCACATCAAGAAATGAGAGAATTACATGAAGAAATATGTCATAGTTTGACATATTTAAGACATTGTATTTTTAATACTTAGACGTTGAATAAAGCAACTGTTTATGCTTTTGTATTTTAATTTTAACTATTCACAGACAAGGTAGCATGGCACAAGGTATTATGGGCTAAATAATGTGAACATGATATGGAACTCTGGAGAACTGTATTTTAATGGAATCAAGTATTTGGGTATTTTCTATAACACATTTCTATAGTTGTGCCTAGTGAATAATTTTAGTGTACAACCTACAAGTGGTAACACTGATAACTAGTTGCAATCTGTAAATCTGACTGCCAGTAGTAGCTGATTTCTGAATGCTGCTGCTCATATCAAATCTTTGTAGTGAATGCAGTTGATAATGCAGTCCTTATTTTCATCTCATTCCTTAAATATATGGTTTTAGAAAGTGGCTGCTCATTCTCTTCAGTCAGCATCCATATTCAGATGTTAAATGGTGGTTAGATACGGTAAAAGTCTTTAGTTTTTCCCTCCTTATAAGTCAATAAAGCCTTGCCCAGGAGCTTTCTCAAGTACAAGGGCTTACTTGAAACAACTGGAATTCTGCATAGCATGTCACTAGAAGGAGGCCCATGGATGGTGTTTTGTTTTAGTCTGTGGACCCAATGAGTATCTCTGTCAGTGAGTAAATCCAGTTAGAGTTATCACTATCACATGTTTTACGAAAGCATTCAAAAACATGATTTAGCATTTCAAGGATTGCAGGGAAGTGATAAGTTGTTTAACTTCAAAAGTTTCTTCCATGTCAGAAATCCTACAAACCAACCAAGTTTTCCTTTACTTAAGATGTTCTCCTGCAGAGAACAGTAGTTTGCTGGAATAGCTGCTGTACTATCAGTGCTTTGTAAGGTACTTCTTTTCCTGATAGAATTACGTGGAAAGATTCCTCTAATTGCAATACTTTGGATTTTGCAGAGAACTCAGAATATCTAAAGTAGAGTAAGTGGTCTGTACTCTTTATGTTTGGTGATGCAGCGTACAACTTATATACAATAATAAGCTATAAACAGTTAAGATATGTTTTGAATTAGTAATGAAGAATCTCTAAACAAACAGGTTAGAAGGTACTTCCTTCATTTTTTTACTTCTCCTTGTACCTTGACTGGACCTAAGTACGTTTTGTATTTCAGATGTTTTACAGGAATGTCAGATGCAGACAGCTGTGATATATTTTCCTGTCTGGGAAATGAACAAAGCTCTAATTTCACTCACAAGTTTGTTGTGAACCAGGGCACTGCACAAATCTGTCCACCTCTGTCCAGTGATCTGCTCCAGCAATGTGTAGCATCTTAGTGTACAGTAATAGAACTTGGACTTTGGCTTCTGGGTGTCTTTGTCTATGTCTGTGGTGCCAAGTCTGAGACACTGAGAGGAGAACTGGGAAAAATCTTTATTTTATGTGCGTTGGCCTGCCTGATGTAATATGACTAGTCAAGGTCAGGACACTTAATTGTCAGTGAAATGGAGAGCGATTTGTTTATTACTTAATTGTGAACTACTCCAAGACCCTTCTGTCATCAGACTGGTTTAATTGCCAGGGACACATTTTATTTCTTGAGAATATCATGTGACATCCGTCTTATGCTATAAGAATCTCCATGGGTCAGATCCTCAGCTTGTGCAAATCTGAGTAGCTCTGTTTAAGTCACTGATACTATAATGATTTAGGTCAAGTGGGCATACTTAATAATTTTAAGAGACATTATTAAATGTCAATGTTATTTTTTTTAACAGTTTGCATTATTTTTGCCCAATAAAAAGGAAAAATTATATTAGCATCTCAATTTCTCACATATACTGTGTATACCAGCTTAAAAACAACATATATGCTAAGCTGAGCTGCTTGTAAAGATTCTGAAAGGGGATAAAAATTCTGTTTTCAGTCATCCACAGTTAAGAATTGTGGATTCAAACATAAGCATATATATGTGTGTGTGTGTGTGTGTTTTTACAAAACAGTAGATGTTCTTTTGCCAGCTATCCAGTACTTGGCTCCCAAAAGACTAGATGGCTGCAGAGGATATCGAGTTGAGTAGTCAGGGATGAATCATTACAGATTTTGCATCGGTACAGCTGTCTGGGGTGTCTTGGAGGATGGCACTCTATGAACTTTTCATCACACTGAGTAAAGGAGTTTTCTTTAACTGTTTTTGCTTCAATAATGAACATGTTTGAGGCCAACAGGAATTTGTCAATAACTGTTTTGTTAGGTTTGCAGATAGCAGGTTGGGATAGAGAAAAGGGCCTAGCATATCGAAGCTTTAGCCACATGAACTCTGTGATTTTGTGCTCACCAAGATATATATCCCTTCTCAAGTGCAGATTCTTTAGTCTCATCCCCAACAAGAGCTGGTTATCTCAAAACCAATTCGGCCCTAGTTTTGGTGGGGTTTTTTTTAACAATTACCAGTATTTATGGCGACTTTTGAAAAGAAAGAAACCCACCAGTTAATTTTTAAAGTAGTCATTTGCAGCAAAGGAAGAAATGCATTGTAACTGCAGTGACTAAAACATTTATCTTGCTGAGAAGATTTGTATTGTGTTCTAGTGACTCCTAAAAGCTCTGTGTATGTGAATGGCAGTATAGGCACTTGTTAGGAAACAAGGGAATACATAAAGATGCCAACAGAGCATCTGAACATCTCTCTTTTCTAATGGCTAACTTGTTCTTTCATAGAAAAGTCATTTCTTCAGCATCCCTGGAGATGGATTTTTTTGTGAAGGACATTTTTAATATGGCAGTCACAGCTGGAAATACTGGGTAGAGTAGATTGGAGCTTTCTCTACATGCATTTCTACAAATTCTTCCTCCACACCTTTAGTCCTCCCTATGGAGAAAGCTAGTAAATACTACCAGGAAATTTTTTTTTTGCTTCCCCCCTGATTTTTAAAGCTGTGCAGTTATCTGAGCTTCAAGTCCACACAGGCTTTCCTTTTAATTCTTCCTGTAGTAAAGCATGTGGGTTTTACTTCCTTGTTCTTCTAATTGGCTGGTGTAAAAAGGCCTATTTGAAATAGCAACAATATCATGCAGAAATCACGTAAGCAAAAAAATATGACTGCTTTTTACTTGAAAGTGAGTGAGAGATCTTCGCCTACCTCACAACTACATGTGAGCTTCTGGTCTTTGATGGAGATCTGAGTGTTTTGAGAATTTGAAGCTTAATCCAGAAGGCCTATTGTAAACAGAACTCTCACTGATTTTATAAGGTGTTCCATAAATGAAAGTCTGATAAGATTAAGATCTTGGAGGGATTAACACTTCTGGTTTAAGAACTCACGTTTCAGTTTAGCAGTCAGAAAAACAGAAACAAGCTACAGTATATGATTAACTTTTATTGGATATTTTTAAGGGAAGTGTCTGCTCAAGTAGAGTTTAGAATATGGTAAATGACCCACACAGTGAAAAAAAATAATTAATCAGTGTTTCATTATGTTGCTAAGACAATAAACATGTAACAGACACTGTCAAGATAAATAAGGAACTTGTGATTTTCAAGGTTTTGGAGTGTCTTGTGCAGATTCATCCCAATTTTGTCTTGTTTGGTCTTTTTTAACCTTTAAGACTGCACCATTTCCTGGAATTCTGCAAAAGATAAGAGAATATTTACAGTAGAAATATTAAAATGAAATTATTAAGAGTAAAATATTTGTGGCTTATCAAGAAAAACTTAGAATATGAATGAACAGAAACCAGTTCCCTGTTGGATGACCAGAGCAGAAGTATTATGTATGGAAGAGAGACATTGCCTAAATTTCCTCTTGTAAACAACAGATAGAAAGACAGCATTTTGCTGACATTTATAAGGAATAATAAAATGATCAGGGTAGTTTTAGCCTTCTCTCTGCATAAATATTGGTCTCGGGCAAAACTAATGGAATGGCTAATGTGGAATTTGAGTAAGTAGTTAAGAGTTGAAGTAAAAGAATTAAGAGCCCATGTGTCTTACAGGCTGTTTGTAATGCATCGTCAGTTGAGAAGTGTTGGTTTGGAGCACAGTCTGAAGCCTTAAACACCGTGCAGTTCCATGTAGTGTGGTATATTTCAGTAAGATACTGTTACTTGGAAGGTCTTTTAAATGGTTGGCTTCTGTGAGTTAATCTCATCAGTCCTGCCCTGGAACGACTGAATTAGTATCTGCATTGCTTCACAAATCATGTGTGTTTATTCTGGCACATTTCCTAAGGAACTAGATTTGTTTCCTTCCAAAGAAAGAAATAGACGAGTTCTGTCCTCCCAGTGCAGGGAGGGAGCTGGGGAATCTGCACACCAGCACATTCCCTGCAGGCTCGTCCCTAAGCCCCTTTCACGCTCGCCTAGGCAGCTTCTCTCATGGGGCAAGTTGCCATGGGCTGCAAGCCTTTTGTGCGAGTGGGTGCTCCCTGTGCAAAACGAGACACAGAAAGATGAATTGGGACATCAGGAAGTTTCTGCGCTGAGCAGCCATTAAATCACACCAGCATTTCCACAGGGTGAGTTCAATATGGTGCTTCCTAAAACAGCTGCTGCTTCCTATCTGGTCCTTAACCTGCTACTGAAGATAAACAGCACCCATCCCCGTGTGCAGAGCCCGCCGTGGGATCTCCTGTCGGGGCAGACACTTGATCATTCTGCTCTCCTTAGTATGCAAAACAAGTCCTGAGTTGTGTGCTGCTGGCTCTTGCATATTGTGAATTATTTCCCTGACTAGTGGAATTTCTGTTGGGAGTTAACTTCTGTAAATGAGCCAATGTCTGTGGTGATGGTTCTCCTGTGGAGAGCTGGTTCTTTTGTCCTTGATTTTACATATGTGTATTATGAGCGACGCTAGTGCTGCCTTGCATCGGATTAAGTGGGAGGAGAAATAAGGGGCCACTCCTTCCAGAACAACTGGAATTTTTTGAGTGGCAATGACAAGGTTCCATAGGGCAGCCTGGGTAGCTTTTTTTTTTACTTGCTCTTGCAAAAGGAGTTTCAGAGATGAATCTGTAAGATCAGAGGCTGCTTCCACCCTTAAGTAGGTTGTTACTGTAAGGGTTTCAAAAATGTCACCTCAGATACATTAATGTGCCATAGACATAAAAAAAAATTGCACATCATTACAACATATCCTGAGGAGCCTTGTTCTGTATATAAATAAGTTAATACCTTCAGCCCCAATTTTACCATCCCCATCATGATCTGCAGCTGCCAAGAAGGTCTTGGTTTCTGAAGTGGTCAACACTCTGGCTCCACACTCAAATCTCTGAAGGAAATACCTAGGAATGAACCAGCTTTGATTATGATTTTCACAAAGTTTTGTTCTTTTTTTAGCTGTCTGCATAATCAAACTGATAGCTAGTTATTTACCAGTAATAATGGCCAAGTCCTCCAAACACTGCTTTGACAAGCTAAATCATAGTTACATGCATTCCTTTGGCTGCATTTGGCATGCATTGTAGGTCCAGCCCTGACACAGTTGATTCTACTCTCTACCAAAATCTAGCCCCAGGGAGTTGGTTTTTTTTCTATACTGAGCATTAAAGACAAGTATTTTCTGATTTATTTCTTTTTCTCTGTAGGGATTAGCTACTTAAATACACCTTTTACAATATGCTGAAGGTTTTACCAATATTTATCATAACATGTGCTGACTTTTACAGAACATTTCTGGAAAGGAAAAGGTACTGATTTTTTGAATGCCTCTAAATAGTTAACAAAAGTCTTACTTGAGCTCATCTTCCTCAATAAAGCCACTCTGATCATTGTCGAGAATCCGGAAGATCTCCTTGAGCTGGCTGCTACTCTTTTTAGACATCCCACTGATCTGAAAGAATTTTTTGGGACTAAAGGAATCTGGAGCTGAAAATAAATTAATAAATAAATTAACCCCAGACCACTGTGTTCACTATTCCTAAATGGTCTGAGGATGTGGCTTTGTTACATTTTAATTGTCCTAATAATGAATTTCCAATGAATGAAAATAATGATAGATAAAGACTGTCAAAGAATGAATTTTGCCATAACTGCACCATACCCTCCTCAACAGCAAAAAAATCACACGGGGATAAGTTACAAACTGACAATACAAACCAGTCATGAACAAATACACTGTGACAGCTAAATAAAGAGACTACAGAAATCTATTTACAGTATGTGCTTGTTCATTATTCCTTTGGGACCAAATTAAACTTGCTACATGTTACACAACATAATAGATTTTTAGAGTTTTAATTGATTTCTCACCTTGGCAGTCCCGCAGTGCAGCAGCAATATCAGAAGGGCTTAGAATGTCTGTAAGGCTCATTTTAAACCTGTGCAAAATAGTATGTTGCAGGCACATTTATGAAATTCTAATTTATCTTACAACAGACTTTAGTTTTTCTGTGCTTCAAAGACTTGTGGGAAGATGAATCTAATTGATCAAACTGTCATCACTGCTATTCCTAAATAAATTAAATAATTTAGTACATTACTTCCTTAAAAACAGCAGTGCTAAAATAATACCTTTTAGTAAGACAGATTACATAAATGATGCTGTGAGCTGATGATCAATTTTTTATCATTTACCTATTTAAGTATGGCACATTTTTAATGTCTATGTAAACCATTAATCTAATAATTAATCTTACTGGAATGAATGGCATCTGGCAATACAAATAACAGTATATACAGTGGAAAAAAGAAAGCCAATAAAGTTTGCTTCTCTTTTCTCCCCCAACAGCTCTGAATAATAAAAAGAAAACTGATACTTATCTATATAAGGTCCATCCATATGTAATTCCATCAATTAAAATAAAAATCTTAGCACAATGGTTATTGTACTTACTACTGGTGCAGCTCTGCACAGTAATTTCATTTAATTTATCTCAAGTCAGGTGCTCACCTTTATTGTTTTCTCAGCTAGGTAAAGGAAAATAGCTGAGGAGATACCAGGCAAAATATGTTGTCTCTGGCTTGCTACTCTGGCTTATAAAGGATTCAAAAGGTGACAATAACCACTACTTAGGTTACTGTTTCATGGATCAAATGTTTGATTTGAGACCTAGCTCAAATTTCTTCCTTAACTAATTAAACTTTTCTTTCTATTTATATCCTGAGATAATATGGTCAAGAAGAACAGGTTTGGTTTTTTTTAATAAATCCACTTGTGCTTAATTAAGTATAACTGCTATCAAAACAAAACTTACCAATCTCCAAGTATGCTAAAGATTTTCTGTTAGCTTCATCCTTAAAGTCACTCACTGGAAGATGACTCCAGCAGTCAAATCCTTATGAAAAGAAACTAGTTTGGTTTCCCTAAGTCTGTTGATCCTTTGGAATGTATAAAGGAAGTTGGAGATGAAAGATCAGAGGTGACAACGTGTCATTCTGACAGAGATAACTTGCCACTAGGATAGAGGAAAGCATGCTATAATTTGGGGTGATCTTTCTACTGTAAGCTTCATTTCATATTTCCTGACCATTTTCTAAATTACATAAGGGGTAGAACAGAATCCAATGCCTTCAGTGTCAGCAAATCTGAAACTAAGTAAAGCTGAATAACCCAGTCTTTTTGTTTGTATTTCTTGGAAGATTATGTCCAATCTGATGACCTACTTAATAATCTATTTTGAATATTTTAAACATATTTTAAATGTTAAATCAGTAATAGACCTAGTTAAAGTTGTAGGAATTAGACTTTGTTAATGTGGAGATAGATTTATATGCATCTTACAACACACTCTCTCACAATCTGTTTCCTGAATCTGAAGTGAAAATTGTAGGTGTAAATAAGTGGGGGTTTATTATATGTGTCAAGAGCATTAATTTTGGGGGAAAAAAAATTGTTAACAGCAAATCAAGGTTTTCCTTCTCAGATAAAAATCTATTTCCATCTCCAAGGGGGTTTATCTGGTCAAAGACCAATAAGAACCACATGTATTTTGGTTAGAGTTTATTGTTTAACAGCCTATTATTCTAAAGTGATGTTCTCTAATATATGGGCATTGTTTTATTTTTTAAATAATGGAAGTAGATGGTATGCTGAACAAGTAATATTTTTATAGTAGCAAAGTTACAAATTATGCTATGGAGTAAAGCAGTAATGTATCTAAGCCTTGGTGTAAGCTAATGGGCTCCATTACTGATTGGTTTAATGACAGCAAGGAAAGTATCAAGCTTAACAATTGTCCATGGCCACTGTTTGTCTGAATTTGGATAGAGAAATGCAAGGTGTAATTAACATGAAAAAGCAGACATTGTTTAATGATATCTTCACCTTTTTTGCTATTTCTTCTGTATGCAAAAGAAAGTGGCATAGATCACAAATAATCAGATTTACCTTTAATTTCAAATATCAGCTGGCAAGTAATGCAAGAACACTTTCTTCTGTCTCTTTCAACCTGTTTAATCTGGAAAGACACCTTCCTATTAAGCCTAAGAACTGTGGGCTGTTGTAAATTCATATTGTCTGGTTAAAACAAATGGAACAGTGCTGATTTGTGCAAGTTGAGGATCTCATCTCTGCTTTGTTTGTGTTCTTTCCGTTTATCTTCTTTGTTCAGTACTATATATTCATATTGTTTTCTGTCTGAGATTTGCATGCTATTATGATCTATCAGACAGTGGCAGTGGGAATAAAGCACATACTGTGCTTTCTATAGAGCCATTTTGAAATAACACATCATAATTGTAGGTGCCTTTTTGCACCTTTGTGAATTTTCTCCTTTATCTCAAATTGATAGTTCTAACAGAACAAGAGGTTTTCTTACTGATTCCTCTTGGCTTTTTTATTGCTGAGATTTTTCTAGAGAAGAGTTCTATTTTGGGCCTCTGTGACAGGGCCATAGATGTTACTTTATAGTAGACTTCCTTTATTTCTGCTTGCTCCAACACACTGCTCATTGAACTGCTTGCTTTGTTTAGATTTTTGATTCACCATAGTTATGAAAAGCTAATAAGAATGAGGAAACTGAAATTCAGTAGAGAAAAATTATGAGCACCAGGGGAATTTATGTTGGATATTAGGAAAAATTTATTCATTGAAAGGGTTGTCAAGCATTTGAACAGGCTTCCTAGGAAAGTGGTTGAATCATCATCCCTGGATGTGTTTAATTGTCATGTAGATATGGTGCTCAGGGACATAGTTTAGCAGTGGACTTAATAGAGTTAGATTAGTGGTTGGACTTGATGGTCTTAAAGGTCTTTTTCAACCTAGACAATTCTGTGATTCTAAGGTGAGCATATAATAGTCAGGCTCAAAATACATCTGCAACTGATTCAGGCATTGTATTAAAATACAAGCACCAAATGCTCAAAGAAAAAACATCCGGTTTCTTCACACTCTCCCATGCACATGGAGAGCTGAACTGTTTTTACATGTAATCAACAGTAGTAAAAGAGCCAGAATTAGTATTATATTAAAATATGATTTCAACTAAGAGTGAGCTAATTGCTATAGTAAATTTACTATTAATTGATTATGAAGGTATTTTTTGTTTGAAATTCAACACTGACAACAAAAGTGATGTTAATCCTGGCTGAAAGTTGACAAAAGCCTAAAAGAGATGAATTTCAGAATCAAGTTGATGTCACTGTATATTGATACAGGTGGGAATCTAGGGTTACTGGGGTTTATTTATTTATTAATGACATTTAATCTGAAGTACAGGTTTCCCTCTACTACAATTAGAATTAAATAATCAGGGATGAGTATATTATATAAAGACATGTTTTAATTAGAAGATATATTTTAAAGCTAAATTATCTGCCTGTTTTTCTTACTTCTTGGATATGCATTAGCTTAGGTGACTGGAAATGCTTTAGGAGTTCAAAAATTGAGATCTATAAAATACATTTTCTAAAATATATTATACAAGCAATGTAATGCTATAAGAAAATACTTAATAAATCCACCCAAATCAACAGCTGCTGGGTAATGGGAAGTTAACAACAGTGCAAATCCAATACAGAATCTTGTGTACTGCAGTTTCCAGGAGTGTTTATTTAGTACTTGTTCTTATCAAACTCAAGGGGGAAAAAATTATTTTTGTTTAGTTGGTTGGTTTTGTGTTGGTATTTTTTTTCTCTACTGGGAACTTCGGAAAGTGCTGTTGAGTTGTTAATCTGAAGATGTATAACTTAAATCTTAATGTGTAACATGACTTCTCTTGTTTTCCCCTGAGGTGTTGTTATACAGAGTATATAAAGGAATATTAAAGCTGTTTTGTTTTGTTTTACACTTCCAGAATTAAACTTGAAGGTGTAGTTCTGAGAAATAGAGAACTTTGATACTGATAAGCTCTTGCTAGGAATCTAAACATATAAAACAAGTGTTTTCATCAACTACCATTCACTTCTCTAATAAGCAGAGGACAGTTGTGTTTTGGTAAATCATTGGCAGGTTGTGGACTAGCCCTGTGCTCTTTGTGTTCTGTTTGTTATAAAGTACAGAGTTAATTAGCAGTGGCAATCAACCAAAGAGATAACTTTAAGCAGATGCAAAAGAAACATCAGCAGTTGTCTCAGGTGAGATCAGAGGAGAGGTGTTAACCTGAGACCAACTACAATAGTGTAAAGAGATGCTGTACCAGCTGTTCTAAAACCCACACAACTCCATCTTTCAGCCCCAGTTGTGTTAGGGCCAGAGCAATTGTATCATGATCCCGGATAACAGATTCTGCCTTTGTAATGAGTTTGGAAGTAACTAAAGTAGATACTCAGTTAACTATGTGGTCGATCATTAACATTGATGTCTCTCAGTGGTGATTGGCAGACAGTCTTACTGCGACTATAATGATATTGCAAAGTACCTTTACAGCAAGATGAGTTATATCTTGCCACTTGTAAGTTGTCTCTTAAGGCACATGCTTTAATGATATAGAAATAATTACAGAATCTGATTTGAATGGTTGCTTGGGCCATAGTCTTTTACCATGTTTAACAGAGAAGTTTAAGAACACAGTTTAGTATGTGACTTTTCTGTACTGTGCATTCAATGTAGGATGAAGTCCAGGCTGTGGAAACCTCAGTAACAAAGCTTTTGTTTTTTTCCCCTGCAAAAAGCAGAGGATGTTACCTAAAGCACTGAGCAGAGATCTGTGGGTCTGGAGCTAAACAAAGACATGTAGTTCTCTCATGCTAGGGGAAATGTCTTGTATGCTTTCTGCAGTTTAAATATGTCCTTATCATTCTTTGTTAATGAGATTTATTTCTATTTGAAAATGACAGCAATAGGAGAATAGACGAACATAATTGATTAATAGTGTAACTAGTTTGTAGAGATTGGTCTGATCAGTCCTGGAAGCTCTCTGCTAGCATTTTTTATGCTATGTGTTTGTCTTTAAATGCACTTACAAATGCTTCTGTGACGCAGTAACAACATTTTCTGTCTCTAACCCTGAGTGTAATTGTGTAAGATGTTTCTGTCTGCTGTCAACATTATAGGCAGTGTCAGATAGAGTGATGTTTAACAGTATAAATTGTTCAGGTTTTCTATGTATTTTAAGAATAACTGTGCCCTAAGGTTGGCAGCTATGAAACAATCTGGAAGATGCCTTTTGTGACATGTGAAAGAAGTGTACAGTGGCACTATACTACTGCCAAAGGCTTATGTACATGGCTGCATTTCACTATGACCCACAGTGTAAGAAACCATGGTAAAATAAAGCAAACAGCATTTCAGTGGTTCCAACTATTTCAATATTCACTGCCTGTCCTCAATGTCAGTGGGATTTCTGCCATTAATTTCAGCAGTAGGAGGATGTATAACCCCTAGTGAGGCATAAAGATACTCTGTATTTATTATAAGTAATAATGAAAAGTCACTTGTTTAAACAGAAATGACCTTCTAAATGAAGGCAAATCAGGTGTCTAGGTTCAGATGAGTGCTTAAAACACGTGCATAATGCATGTGACATAATTCTGTTAACAAAAGGCAACCACTTAATGGAGACTCTGGTGGAAAAGGTTGGATAGAAAAATTTGCAGAATACAGGCTGTGGTCTCAGACCTCCAGATTTATTATTCCAGACCAGTGTTCTTCACTTTAAGGGAGCTGTGTTGCAAAGTAGGTTTATGGTCATGCAGCAGTCTTTCCAGCTGTGGCTTTATAGGCACAATTTGAAGAGCTTTCTTAAAGCACATGATAAGCAGTTACAGAAATTTCACAGTACCTGACAGCCTGTCTGAGTGAGAGACTGAGAGCAAAAGAAACTAAGTGTATTCTTGTAGACAGAAAACAGCATTTTCTCTGCCAAACTGCTTAGTGGTAATACTGAAGTAAGGCAAGGTCTAAAAATGTCTTTAGTCACTAGCTCTTCTTAACTTTCTGGACTGATCACTGAAGCTGATACCAGACTTGTCATTAATTTTTTACTGTCCTTAATGGAATGGTCAGTGGTGAAATTGTCTTAGATTTGTAGACCTCACAGGCTAATCAGTGTGGAAGTAAGTGTGGTTAAATAAAGGAGCTGCCTGCTAACTCAAAAGTTATCTGAGCCGCATGTGCCTTTCTCTCTCATTTAGCCATTAATATTGGTAAGCTGCTTGTAGATCTTCAGGTGACCCATATGCCTTGGTGAAAATAGAAAACATAATATTGACTGTGATGTATAACATTTTCTGACAATAATGATTATTGCTCTCCTGAGAAGACATTGAAATCCTAACTGTGAATTTGTTTGATGGATAATTCTTTTCTCACTGTTAAGGAAAAAATCTACATATTGGGCTGTGATTAGAGTTCATGGAAATATGGTTTTGGCTAATGTATAAGGTAAGAACACATTATTGAATATTTATTAAGGTCCTGTAGACTGCTTTAATTTTATGTAATACAATGATTTCCCCAACATTGTAATAATATTTCCTTCCTTCTTTACACATCATAAATGCATTCTGCATCAGAAACAGTACAGCACTAGCAGATAATTTTGAAATGAAGGGTGTTTCATCTGCAACTGCCGAACCATCTTAAATAGATGTTACAAATACAGTAAAAGACAGTTGTCATACAGGTTTTTGCAAGATTAATAATGCCCAAGAACAGACTTTTCAAGAGCTCAAAATTTTTCTAAAAGAGTACATAGGAGTAACTATCACAGAATCACAGAATGTTGGGGTTGGAAGGGACCTAGATCATCATCTAGTCCAATCCCCCCTGCCAGAGCAGGGTCACCTATCATGTTGGAAGTAAAATGTTCTGTGTGGTTAAAGCCATCTTCTCTCAAGATCTGAGATACAGGGTCCCCTCCATTGGAAACCGAAATGTTAGCATTCTGTGTTCACAGATTATTTAATCTGGCATAAATGAGTCATCAACAGAAGAGGGCAGGTGGGATACTAGAAGTGTTCTGATATGAATTAATTCAAGCAGCTAGAATACCGTTTTAACTTCTTGCAAGTGGACCAATAGTGCCATCAGGTGGGCAGGAAGGTGAGTGATTTCTTGGAAAGTTTTCAGTGTGTTGCTATTTCGGTAATGTAGAGTCATCTTGTATCAAGTTGCTCTTATATTAAAATTGACATCTTAATTAGTGCTTGGTTCTGCCATTTAATTAGTGTATGAAATATAATAAGTTGCATCAAGAATGACATAAACCCGTATGGAATATTATAATACACCCCTTGATTAAATACCACTACTACCAGTTACCATAAACAGGTTTCACACATGGACATTTTATTAATTCTCTTTTTCTACGACAGGCACTTGCTATTTATGCAAATACCAAAAATTAAATGCCAGAGATGCTTTTAATTTCTCCTTCTATTAATATTTTTGCTATTATCTTAAATGCCCAGAGTTCCCATGAACAGAGCAGATTCCAATTCAGTTTCCCAATGGTATAAAGACCTTCTGCTTTAAGCATTGGAAAACGTGGTCTAAGTTGTGCTGCACTACTTCAAATGTTTTCCAGCCATGTGCAATAACTGGCCAGCAATTGTTTATGACATTCCAGGGTATAAAATGTGGAAATAAATAGTTGTCTTGCAATAGGAAAAATTGTTTATGGCACAGTTATCTTGGTCTTTATCTTGATCGCTTGTTAAGATTTGACCAGAGCTTGAAACTCTGAAAAAGAAATAAAATTGTAATAATAATAATAAAATGGCTCCACATTTTACAATCACACAATTGAGAAGGCACTTCCTTTTTTTTTGAGTTAAAATGTAAAACTAATGATGCTTCCTTAAAGGTAGCATATTTTATACTCATAATAACAGATACTTAAGACATAGGAAGTGTTGTGTTTAAGTGTCACATTGTAACATAGTTCAATAGTAAAAAGCAGTTAAATGACATACTGAAATTTTATTAATAGGTAAATTGATGTTTCAGTCCTGAAAAAATCTTTTTAGATGAAGAAAAGGATTGACCACCTATAGCTAAGGGCAGAGTATAGACTGACTCCTATGTTAGATCCTCTCTACAATACAGAGCAGATCTGAGGACCTCAGAAGATCCATAACATCCAATATATGGAGCTGCCTAGAACTAGACATTAAGAAATCTCAAAAGCAGATGCTACTCTGTTTTATAAAGGCAATCTTACCTTCCACACCAATTTTACCATCTCCATCACTATCACCTGCTGCCAGGAATGCCTTCGTCTCAGCATCAGTCAGAGTTCTGGCACTGGCTGAGAAATGCTGCAGGAAATGTCTGTTAAAGGTGAGAGGACAAGTGAGTGAGACATACTCAGTACCAAAAGCATTTAGAGTTTGGAGGTAGACTAGATACACTTTTCAAACATGGATTCAACTCCAGAGAATCATTTTGTAAATAATTTTGCATTCAATGGCAATACTTTCTCTAACTTCAATGAGAGTAAGCATAAGAAAGTAAGAGTATGTTACATCAAAACATGTAAAAATCCTCTGTGACATTTTGGTTTTGTTGGATTATAAAGGCAAAATTAAAACTGACTCCATAGTGGCAGGATTACTCTTCTTCCTGAGTATTATATCCTTTCTTTTCTCCTAAGATGTAGACTCTTAAGAATGGCAAGAATTTTTCTAACCTTACTTTTTAACTTCAAAGTCAGATGAATATGATCTGGAAGACAGAATTCATGCGGTAGAAAGATGAGAGAAAAACAGCCCTTTGAATTCAGTCTAGTAAAAGATCTTGCAATAATAAAAATCTAACCCTAGAAGAACTGCTATTTTTGTCTTCACAGTCTTGTCAGTTAGCCCTACATGAAACAAGTATTCTCAGTGCTATCAGAGTGTTTTCTTGTTGCGATCCAGCTTTTCCTTCATTAGTTGTCTTGCAGCTCTTCCAGCACAAGCACACACACACACGCGCATGCACGCGCACACACACACGTGTGCACACAGAGGATTGTCTCTCATCCAAAGACACAGAAGGAAAAGTGGTATTTCTGATCTTATCCTTCATTTTTGGACAAGAAAACACGAGCATGTTGGTAAGTTTTTTTTTTCTTTTTTAATTTTTTTTTTTTTTTTTTTAATTTTTATTACTTACTTCAGTTCATCTTCCTCAATAAAGCCACTCCTGTCCTGGTCAAGAATTCCAAAGACTTTGGTGAGTTGGTCTTTGGACTTGGAGTTCAGACCCACTTTGACAAAAAAGGTTTTGTAATCAAATGAATCAGCAGCTGGAATAAGCAGAAAGAGATTAATAAAAGTAATTAAAAAACCAAAACAAAACCATTCTAACCTTTTTTTGGTCAAAAAGCAGAAAACTGTTGTGGAGTACAGTGAGGGTCATTACAAACCCCTATCAACAATCTTTGATTTTCCTGACTTTGATTCAGATTAATGGGATTTTTCTGTCAATGACTTCTGAAATCTGGGAAGATAAATATCAACTGTGGTCTTCATCATGCAAAAGCATACTGTAGTAAATAGATACTTCACTGAAGCATAAATTCACAGAATTTGATTACAACTATTGTGCTTGTATTGAAATCAGCAGGAGTTTTATTATTATTACTATCTCACAAAACCAGGTTTTTTTCATACATAAAATGGCTACAATGAATAGGTGATGACGGGTGCCTGTATCTTGTCTGGTGAAGATTAAAACTTGCATCTGTTCCATTACCTTACCTCCTTTTTCTCTTCTGATAAAATAATTAAAGCTGTATTAGCAAGCAGCTAATAACAAGAACATCTTATGTACCCTGGAGAGGAAGTCAACATTGTACTGTCTAGTTCATCCTTTCAGGCTTTTCACTTCCCATTGGAATTGGGATGTTGGGTTAGCGAGGACAAAGGAATTTGATAGATAAACTGAAAAGCCAAATTTAAACCGTAAATGTTACCTTGACAGCTCTGTAGGCCAGCAGCAATTTCAGCTTCTGTCAGGATACCAGCAAGAGACATGTTAAAGCTACTGTAAAATGAAAAAAAATATTGGGTAGAGTTCATATTGATCTTGTTCTGTCAGCCTTTACTGCTGCCCCATGAGGACAGCCAGGTTTGATGAACAGTTGCCACCTAGGTCCCAGGGCAAACCAGGGGAGCTGCCCTGCAGGAGCCGCCAGTTCCATCCTTTATTTCAGACATATGTTGTGCATCTGGCTTGCTGATGTCTCAAGTTAAAGTCTTCAGGTGCACAAGCTGGGGGCAAACTCAAACATATTTATAGAACTGCACAGCATTTGGTGATATTTAGTTACTTCTGTACATTATTTGTGTGGATTATTGTGATGTCTTCAAAAGCTCCAGAGGTAGATTGAACTCACCTTTGCCACTTACTTTTCCCAAGCCAAGAACAGAAAAACCTCTTAAGGCGAAAGATCTGCAGAGTCCTCTTGACTTAATTCTTAATTCTCACATGACAGAGATAATGACTTATATAGGCTGTAGTTAAGTCCCCTCAACCTTTTACAGAAGTCCTAGAGCCACGTGATGGCTCAAATACCCCAGGGGATAAGTTACTGTGGCTGACAAGACCTGCTAGCTAATCAGATTGATATTTATATCCCAAAGGAATATGCATGGTGTTTTAGACAATATACAAGGTTTAGTGTCATACAAAGTCAATCCTCTCAGCTTGCACCTATTTTTAGTCTAGTGAATGATTTTTGATTTCTGAATGAAAAAGTACAGATTTTCTTCTTTTGCTTAATGATAGCAACAAATGGAGATCTTAGTGGTAGGCATTGACTTTTAAGGGCCAGATCCTCACAAGAGTTACCCATGAAAGGTTACTCTTGCTACTGCACTAGTAGTCTTCAAATAATACTAATACTGATATACTGTAATAGTTATATCTGACATACAATAGAATCTCACAGGTAAAAACTTTTCATTTTAAATCAGCCCAAAGTATTTTTAATAAGCTAGTACATAAGCTTTTGTTAATTAGTGAAATACATACTTTAGACTATAAAAGACTAATAAAGAAGACATTTGCTTAGTAATATTTCATTGCATGGTGAACATTTTAAATCATAATAGAATGAAGGTTGTCAGTTGTTCAGTAGCACACAGGAGTTTTACCTTCGATTAATGAATGTTAAAGTGTGACTGAGAAGTGAAATCTATGGTATTTGATTCTTTTGCGGAAAACCAGATCTTGCCAGTAGATGGCGCCAAAGATGGCCAAGTCCAGCCGGGAAATCTCTCCGGGACTACTTGGGGTGAGAAAAAAACAAGGAACTGAGAATGAGAACAGGTTAATAGGTGGGCGTTCATGAGCAAGGAGGAGAAGAGAGAGGAATAAATATTTAAAGGAAAATACTTCTGGTCTATGAAATCACTCGAAAGACTGGAATATAAACAGACTACATTGAAAACTCAGATATAATTCTAGAGGACTTTCCTAATATTTATTAGGAAGAACAGGTTATTTTGTCTGTCTAATAAACCCAGTTATACTGTCTTTATTTTTATGCAGGCTAAATATTACAGCCTGGTAGGGAGGTTGTTGCAGTGTGCTCTGGAAGCCTGGGAATTAGAGCAGAAAGTTAGTATCTAGGAAATACCAGCTGATTAATATCTAGTTGTGATGAAACCATTGTGATTCTCTTTTAGCCCAGTTTTTGAATGTTCTACTTTAATGTCAGTTGCCTTTTGAATTTAGGATCAATAATCTCTTTGTAATTGCAGGGAAAACATTGTTACATACTGTAACTGAATTTATTATTTCATTTTCTGGAGCTTGATATATAAAACCTCTGTTTTTTCTGTTTTCATGAATGAAGGACATACTGATAAGCAAATCAAAAATTACAGAGCAGCAATATCCCAGTGGCTAGATGGTGTGTTCTGCAGGCCTTCGGTACAGAAAGTCTACCTGAAAGTCCATACCGGTTTAATGTTGGGGTTTTTTTTGTGCTTGCAAGCAAAGGTAATATGGAAATTAAGTTTTGTAAAATGGGATAATTTTAAATGAGTTCTTTTTCCACAGCATCCACTTGCTAAAATATTTTAAAATGTATTAACAATTAAGCATGAAAATATTAGATACATGTCTGTTCAGGGATCTAATAAAGATGTATCTATTTCAGTAACCCATTCCAGGAAATTAATCCAGCCTTGGCCCCCTTCTGCCCACACTGTTTGTGTGAAGAGCTCCAGGCGCCTCTGATGATGCTGCATCAAAGATTTTCCACATGGGCTGGCTGCTAACTCAAAGAAGAAACTTTACCAGTCTATGTGTGCAATGAATATTCTGACATCCCCTTGCCCTTTCTGTGCTCTCCTACTTGTTAGAAGATGACAGTGAGATTTCAGTTGGAGAGCTGAAATTGAATCTAGAATTTACAAATGGCTCTAGGTTGGGAATTGCAAATGAAAATTAAGTTAGGAGGTAGAAGCTTCCACTAAATACTAAGAGATTTTATCTCATGCTTCTTTAGCAAGAAAACCCACATTTTCAGTTTCAGGGGGATGATACAGTGGCTAGAGTACTAGGGTGAGTTTGGAATACTGGGTTCAACACCCTGACCCTCCATATCTTTTTTTCTAAGTGCTTGTGTAGGTCAACTGATTTCTTTGTGTTTAGTTTCCACTTAAAGAGTTCATAGTACATCTTTATATCACCAGAAGTATTGGGAGGATTAAACTGCTCTACAGGTTAATGAGGGGACTGAGGTGTCTCACAGTCTTTGGGCTCAGTGGAACTCAGATCTGCCACTCACATTTTGTGTTGCTCTTTAATTGTCTTAAGTAAAATATATGAACAAAACTTCCTTTGTCCTGGGAATTGTGAGTTAGTATAATCTGAGTATTACATAGAGTAGGATGATTTTACTCTTAACCTTGCAAACAGCTTAACAGTGTGTTAGATCCTCTCTGATTTGATGTAGCATAAACAATTTCTAATAATTTTGGTTTTTAATTATGTACTCAGCAGTGTTTTGTGTACTTCATTCATAAAAGTTTGATGCAGATGATTTAATTCTTACTTATTAGATTGCCCAGAGAAGTTACAGAACCTCCATCCTTGAAGATACTCAAACTCAGAGCAATGTACCCTAAATTGGCCTTCTGAGAAAACAATTGGACCAGAGACCTCCAGAGATCCTTTCCAGCATTAATTGCTCTGTGATTCTCTATACCTTAATTGTGGTTAACATTGTGATGTCAGTATTTGTCTCTTTACTACTTCAAGCCATCTTGCAATCAGATGTTTTCTCTAGCTCAATGACACTGTCGAGTTCAGAGAACACTCTGTGCTATTCCCTAAGAAAATTGAAGGCTGCCTCTGTCTGAACTTAAATTAATTGTAATTAACCTTCTAGGAAAAATTTACATTTTTGGAATTTGTTTCCTTTAGGTGGAAAATACTCTATTCTAGTTTATTAGTTCTAAAACTGTGGATCCAAGTGCCAACAGAAAATTTAAGAGGGACTAGGCATTAGTTTTATTGAACAGTCTGTGTGCTTTTTTTTTTTTTTTTAATTGGGGAGTTTTTGGAGTTTTATAACAGTTCTTCCTGATTAAATAGCTGGAGTTGTTTAGTATCTCTGAAATACAGGATAGGCCACTTTGTAGTCTTGTGTTTCTTGCATTCCATGCAAGACTTTCAGATGTGCAAGGAATGCAGTATGGGGTCTGTCACTTACAGTACTGTGTGTGCCATCTGCTTGTGAACTGGTAACATGTTTTTAGTGATTAGCAGTGTGTCTTCACTCTGTATATGTTACATCTGTATATTGCTGCAGATCTGGATTACTCTAGGTTTTTGTTTTGTTTTGTTTTTCAGCAGACGGGAAAATTAATAAGGTGAAAGGAACCAATAAAGTCTCATTATTATGCAGAATATTTCAGTGCGGCAATTAACAGCAGCTATAATTTAAGCCCAGATTTAACATCAAAGGCATTGGGGATAGAATTAGAATTTATATTCACTATAATTCTGCCAAGGTTCAGTGAGTCTGATTGCTAGAATTCCTCTTTTACATTTGATGTCTTAAATCTGCTGAACAGCTCTCTTCCATGCCTGGTATGAGTGAGCTGTGCTTGCCTCAATAACCATCTTGCAATTCATGGAAATGACAACATTGAATGTTACATAAAAGTTCCAGAAGGCTTTGTTTCTGCTCTTCTTCGAAACAGCTGCCAAATTATGTTATAATTATCATCCAGTTTCAACAAGGAGTATTAAAATGACAGCCTACTTGTGAGCTGGAACCACGTCATAGTAGATAGGAAAGGAGACAACTAAATGTTGGTGGGGAACTTTCCAACCCACTCAGCCAGAAATGCACAACATCTACTCAGTATGTTGAACTCTGCATTTAACTGTGAACATTATTTACTTTATCCAGTAATGAAGACAATGATCAAACTACCTCAATCCTGCAAGACACTTATCAAAGGAAATAATAATTCTTAGTAATTTTCAGACTTAAGAAAATTGCTAATATTATGGATTGTATTAATTATTATTCCTGACAAACAAACAATGAAATAATTGAATAATGACCATTATTTAGCAATGTAACAGAGTTTTAAGGTAATCAAATAGCAAGACTGGCTGTTGTTTCATCTGTAGGAAACAAAGAAATTCACAAATGTGGCAAAGTATTGTAGTTTTGTATATCTTAAGAGGTAATAAGCAACATGTTCACAATTCACAGAAAATTTTCCAGGCCTACATTGTCAAGGGACTGTGACTTGTGATAGTGTCAGAGTTGGTATTAGACCCTTCTTCTCTATCTCACGGCTGCCTTAGATTTCATGAAAGATAAATCTTCTTAAGGGAGAGTTACATTTTAGGCCATAAACACTTGCTGATGATACATGTTTTAGCCCAGTACTTCCTTTTATAAAATTACCCACAAACTTACTCCATTCTTTGAGCTATGTGTCAGCACCTCTTAATTTTTTTTCTCATATTCTCAGGGTTGGGACTGAATATAAAATAATTTTAGCTATCTTGTTAGCATTACTTTTCCTCAAGAATCAGAATTAAGCAGAAATAAAACTCGTGAAATCAGTACAATGAAGCCTTAAAAGATGTCATTGTTTAAGATCATCAAAACTGCGTCTGATGAGTCAGCATGGGCAAGTATGAGGATGGAAAACCTAAACAAAATTTCAAAAGCAGCTTTTCCCCCAAGTTGTCTGTATGTTGTTTTGTTGATTGTGTTTTTTCTTGTTTGTGTTCGGGTTGGGGTTTTTTTTTAATATTTTTTCCCCTCTTCCAGCCACAATTTCAACATTTTGAGTGGTTGAAAATCACAAAGTGCCTTCTTTACAATGGAAATGTAACAATACTGCATGACCAAAACATCTGTACATTGCAAGATTTCCAGCAATCCGGTGGATGAACTTGATGTATGGAGAATCGAGAATGCCTGAAACAATAAAAAAATGTACAAACACATGCTGAGCGCAAAGTGCTTGTTGGACGAGGTAATTGGAAGAGTCAGTCCAAGGCTGCCTTTGGTCTAATGCTCTTTATGCCTTCACCAGAGTTTGGAATTCTGTCAAGTAAGAAAATGAAAAAGTCAGGGAATAAAACTACATGAAAGTGTGTTTAACATCATTAGAAAAGGTAAATAGAAATTATTTAAACTCCTAACCATGGAGGGCTCCCAAAGTTATAACACTGCACAAGCTACTGCTAAACTGAGATTCTGGGGGCGTAACAGATTTTCACTCCTTAAAAAGAGTAAGTGCAGAGAGTGTATCTGTAAATTCATATTTGTGGGAAATCCTGAGTTAAAGGTAAAGTATCTTTAACCCGTTAGAAACACTGAAGCAGAGAGTGAATTACTGCCTTTAGCTTTCAATATGAAGGATTTTTTGGTTTTGTGATTCCAAAGAAAAAAATATCAGTAGTGATGTAATTTCAGAATGAGAGATTCAATGGTTAAGGGCAAAGATCTGCATAATAAAATGCCCTGTTTGGGGCTTATAAACAGAAGCTGCAAAAGCTGCTGCTAAAGCAAATTCCTCCAACAGTGTATTCCTCTCTCCTCCCAAACTCTGTCTAAGATTAGCACGTGTGTCTGTTAGAGTTATTGCCACCTGTCCTAGTTCAGCTGAGACAGCCCTGTTTTCAGTGACTTCATCTCTAATATATGATGCATAATGTCCTATTTTCCTTTGCTGCAACTTCTAAAAGAAATATCCTGGCTAGTTCAGAAAATCCTCATGAGGTTTTATTTAGGAATTTGACTTAGTTTCTGGTGGAAGGACTGTCCAGTGAAATTTGCACTTATCAGATAGTTCTCCAGCACAAAATTCTGTGCTGCATTGCAGCAATTCTAGCCTGCAGACACACCACCAGTTGCATTTTACATTACCAAATGAACCACTCAGTAATATTGGCCAATATTTGATAGTGGTAGATGAAGAAATAAGTTTAGGTACATGGAAGTGTGTTTAAAAATTGAAATGTCATATAGTCAGAAATGCAGAGCATTGCTGAAATGGCAATTCAGGGAACAAATATGTGTTCAGGAT
This sequence comes from Ceyx melanurus, assembly GCA_024611195.1. Lineage (NCBI taxonomy): Eukaryota > Metazoa > Chordata > Aves > Coraciiformes > Alcedinidae > Ceyx > Ceyx melanurus. The sequence continues at coordinate 34,790 of JANHGL010021992.1, read as the reverse complement.
GTTCTAAAGGCACAACAAGTCTATGGATCAGACACATGGCAAACCCAAAGCTGCTATTGATTGGAAAAGTAGGCTCAACATTGGGTATAAATATCCTGTCGCTGCAACAGAGAAATGGGACTAAAGCTATAAAAATAAAGGAGTATTTGCTAGTATAAAGACTGTGGCAGCAAGTACAAGGCCTAAGTACTTGGTTGTATTGTTCATTCTACAGTTTAAGAACAGCCCTAAGTGCATGCACTTTAAAACACAAATATTCTGAAGTTTCCAAAAATCTTACCTTCCACTCCAATTTTGCCATCACCATCAGTGTCACCTGCAGCCAGAAAAGCCTTGGTCTCCGCGGAGGTGAGGACTCTGGCACTTGAAGAGAAGTTCTTCAGAAACAGCCTGGAATACAACAGGGCAGAGAACTGTGCTTGAGTCTTATTCCCTGAAATGACCTTGGCATACTGGTGTTTCTGGTTTTCTTAAACCCATGCAAAAAATGCATAAGTTAAAGCTTGCTCTTACTATCTGAGGAAATCCACACAGAATCGAGGAAAGGCGAGAAATTATGTTTTATTTTTAAAGTAACAGCAAGTTTCTTGTAGGACACCAGGCAATTTCAAAGGTTTACATTAAGAAAATTAAGAAATAACAGCATCTGAGTATTACTTACTGAAGCTCATCCTCTTCGATGAAACCACTCTTGTCCTGATCAAGGATTCCAAAAACCTGCTTTATCTGATCAGGACTTTTGCTGGATAAACCAACCGTGGAGAAGAAAGACTTGTAATTGAAGGAATCATCAGCTGAAAGGAATAGAAGTTGTTTAAATATTATTCCTTGAAGTTATTACTACTGTATGTATTCCTTAGGAATATATATGTCTTTTTCTTAAGCATCAGCCTGCTGCTTTTTATCTTTTTCCCTGGTGTAGCACAGAAGAAGACACAGTGGATTATTTCCCTTTTTAATCACTTTGTAGTCATATATCCTTTTAGTCAATTTGAAGTTTTTGGCTACAATGCACATTCTGCTAAATCAGGATTTAGGCAATGTGTCACTTGCAATTAATAATGAATATTTAAGAGATGCTACCATGGCTTACAGACCAACATCTATAATTCTTACTTTTTTTTTTTTTTTTTTTTTTTACATAGTCCTTACTTTGGTGAAGAATTTTGTAGAAATGTAAGTAATTCACAGTCAAACTAGCTCTTTGAACATTTTGAAAATTGACTTGATCTTGCCAACTCTTAAGAGAACTGAGACTGGTCAGTGCTTCACAAATGACACTTTGATTGTGCAATTTGAGGCTTTTTTCCCCACATTTTGAAGGAAAAGACTATTTAAATTTAAGTCTTTAACAGAATTAGAAATTGTCAGACAAGCAGTAAGACAGCCCTAACTGAAACTGTGGCCCTTTAATTGCTGCTCTGTGTTTCAGGGAATGTTACCCACCAAACAGCCACTTCTGAGTCTTTCTGAATTCAAGGGGCTATACTGTAATGTAGCTAGAAAGAGATCTCACAGGGAAGGAATCTAAGAGGAAAATGATAGGCATGTCATCTTAAGACATAAAAATGATATGCATTTTCTAGCTGCAGAGAGACCATTCCTTACCCTGGCAGCTGGAGAGAGCAGATTCAATATCTTTAGCAGAAAGGATGTCAGTGATGGCCATTGTTGAACTGTAAAATAAATTAAATGTGAGTTACTTAGTCATTAAAATGACTTCTCTACCTCTTTCATGGCTCTATTTGAAGTTGCTGCTGTGACAGTATGTGACAGGGGAGACATTATTCATCTAATTGTAAGCGGCGCATACGGGAACAGATGTCTGCAGCAGGTGCTTGCACTGCAAGCTGGGTAATGAGGGAGGAATTCTGCACGCGGAGTGTGGGGCTTCAGGAGGATCTGATGCCTCTACTGTGAGGGGAGAGTGAATCAAAGGTGGCCAGCACCACAAAACTTCATGACTTTTGTCTGCGTGGGTTTTCCTGGAGGTGGATTATTACTCAATTAAAGCTGGCATGTATTTACAGCATACATAACAGATAAGGTTCAGTATGTTCCCTAGAACTATATCTGGAGTAATTGGAATTTTAAAAAACTAATATTATTATCAATAACTGTAGTGATCTTTTCAAAATAATTAAAACAGTAGGATAGAATAAGTAATAACAATTTTACTAATTTACTTAATTTTGAGAGTAAGTTTCTCCCCTTTTAGTTGCAACAATAGTCATAAAATCATAAATGTAACTGCACTGTAAATTTGGCTTTCTGGGCTGCCGCATCATAAAAAGACACATTTCATAACTGGTCTGTAAAAATGTTTTTTTTTTAAGTATGTTGTGGGGTTTTTAAAAATTCCATGTAGATGATCATAAGATTTTAATCCAGATTTTAGCAGTTTTGTATATTGATGTGCTTAGAAGAAGAGGTATTGAGACCTAGAGGAGTGGAGAAGGTATTTTCTTCTGATAAAGCAAGACTTGACAAGAGATACTCATTGTGCCATTCAGCCTGCTGCAATAGTTCACCAAAATAATGTGTATCACTTAAGAAAATACTACAGGGCCTGAATTTCTAGATAATTTTCCAGTGTAAACATAGCATCAGTGCATTTACAGTTTGGCAAACTGCATACGCCAGTACAGATTGGTTACTATTTAAAATTTGAGACATTATTGTAAAGTAGCTTCATGTTAATGAAAGGGGACTAAGGCATAGAAAAGTTAATCTTGGAGACACAAGAGAACAGAAATATCTTTTCATGAATCCTTAACTGATCTTCAACAACATCATTCACCCTGCCAAAGCATGGAAAGCCGGATTCATGAGAAGGAAAACAGTGTTGGTAGTCATCTACAGTCTGTGTGTTGGTTTGAGATTTGCATACAGGTTTAAACATTGCCTGAAATATAAAATAGCAGCCTCTGCATCTGTTGGTTTGTAGCAGAGGAAATGGTCAGTCATTTCAATTCCCTTCTGAGGTCAAGGAGACAATGGGAGAAATTCATGCTGATCACAATAGGCATTTCTCCAGCTAAGGCAGATGAGTTACTTCTGTTTCGATAGCAATTACTTTGTCCCAATGGCTTCTTGTACTCCCCCCCTCTCAGCACTAGGCAAGATACTTTTTGGAGCTCTGCCATTCACCTGATTCTCACTGCTGACAGGATTGAAAATGGGGAAGAAGGAAATAATACCTGTTTTTTTAGATCCTGTGATCTGAATGCTGATTCTATTCTATCTTAGTTTGTAAACACATGACATACCAGAAGCTGACAAAATAATAGATACCTTAATTACATAGATGTTTTTCATTTAGGAGCATTTTGCTTTTCTGTTTATTTTTTCTGAAAGCAAAGGGTCTAATCAGCTTACCTTTGTGGTCTTCTTGACTGGATAAGGAAGCAATCTGGTTGGGAGGAACGTACTTGCTGTGTGTCTCCAGCAGAGCTGAGCTTGCATATATATACTTTAAGTTGTATACCATATACAGATTTTAGATTTCAGCGTCACGAAGGGGGAATGGTGTCAAATGAACTTGCCTAACTAATCATCTTGCACTATTTTTATCTCAAGAGAATACATATGATATTTGCAAATGAAACAAGATAAGTGTCCAGATAGGTGAAAAGAACAGAGTCAAATTTCTTCTGATTTAAGCAGAAAATACCAACTTCTCCATATGATGTAGGGCAGGAAACCTCCCCACACTATCTGATATGCATGATTTGAGGAGTCAGATGAAATGAAGCACTACTAACTTCTGAGTAGATGCCTTTAATGGTTGTTTCAATGTGATAACTTGTTACCTTATCTGTAGACACTATATGTGATAGTTTAATCATTAGAGCACTAAATAAAAAAAACCAACCCAACAATATAAAACCAAAACAAAAAAGAATATCCTTTCAAATATTGTTTGTGTAGCAAACCATTTAGGGAAAATAATAGCTGTGTTGTCTCCCAGAGCGTCTTATCTGGTTTTGTTTGGAAAAAAACCCCCAACAATACAATGAATTTGTTGCCACAGGAGGTAAAATGATACTATGTCAATCCATTGGAAGAGTTGTTCCTGGGAGGGAATTTAATCTAGTAGGTTTCCAGAGAAAATCTTACAAGTCTGCAAGGCTCTGACATCCTGTTTAATCATGTGTGTACGAAGCAAAGGGGTTGTGATCTACCCAGCTGTCTCTGAGACAAAAGCCCCTGAGCACTACATTAAAGATCTTTGCCTTCAGAATGGAGGGGAAATTTTCAATAGCAGCAGAACTGCATGGAATAATATGTGAAGAGTGTCTTTGCAATTTTGTATTCTCCCTTCTGATATATTTTAGATTTATTTTTTATTTTTTTTTTGTCTAGAGCTGTTTCCAGGTGTTCTGTTTTGCTAGGTTGTTTTGTTTTCATTTTAATATCATTGAAACAATTTTATCATCTCTGTTTTCTTTCATGAATGTTATATCCTAACTGGGTGAGGAGACTGTCAGTTGGATCTCACTTAGGGCTTGAGGCAGCAGAACAGTGAAAGACAAGTCATATGGATTTCAGCACAAGATAGCATTATGGCCAGGCATAAGGGATGGCAAGGGATGACAGTGCAATTGGCATCACAGCTTGAGGTGGTGGCCCAGTAAGAGGTGACATTGCAGAGACTGTCTTAATGTCAGAGAAAGTATCAAGGCATCTTTTTTTTCAAAGCATTTCCCTCAAAGCTGGAAGGCAAACCTAGCCAAGCACTGAAGTCCATTGCTAATAAATGATAGCGTGAGGCAGAAAATGTGCAATTGGGGCACCTATGAGACCTCAGTGCATCCAACATCATCAGCAGCTGATGGAAAAGCAACAGAAGTCTATTTCAAAAGACAATATATGTGAAGGGGTGTTATTTCACTTACTGCATATAAACATAAGAAAATTTGTTGCTGCAAGGTTTTATTTTATTTTTATAAATACTGCATGTCTGTTCTCCATTAAAAAGTTTCAGACACAGATAATTCTTGTGAAGGAGAGAACTGTTGGTTGAGAGTGGCTTTGGAAGATTTCAGCTTTCGCAGTTTTCTGAATGGGTTGTTGGCCAGCTGACGCTGAAAAATGTCAAGAAGAATTTGATGGATAGATATTTAATACTGGCTTGTGTTGCCACTAGTGGCATCTGGTAGAAGGAATACAAATGTCTCTTCCCCCCACTCAAACTCTTCGAAGAAATTACTTTTTTTTTTCTACATGGGAAAAAAATCCTTTCCCTTGTGCACACAGCACCCTCTTCTCTCCCTGCAATTTGGAAAATTGCCTACATATTGCCAACAACTGATGTGAAGTAAGTAGAGCATCCAACAGAAAAAATGATGGCATGATATGACCTAATGAAGCTATGTTAAGAGGAAGGCCAAACTCTGCTGAAACTCTTGGACTGCAGGAGTCTACATGGGAATTTGGTCTCTGGTGTCTGTTTCAGAGAATGCATTTGATTTTAGATGCAATGGCTTCTCATTTTGCCCAGAGCTAATTCCACATATGTTAACCCCTCGCCCCCACTCTTCCCTTTAAAAATAGCATTGATTGCTGTTATTTCCCTTAATGCCTGTGGACTGTTGCCATTAGTTTGAACTTTTGTATGTGAATCACATAAGGATGCAGTCTTTAAAAGTGAGTTTTTTTCTGAAATGCTTCAGCAGGATGATTCCTTTTGTTCTCTGAAATTTTAAGGATAAAGCATGAACATCAAGTGATTTATGACTCTAGTCTGTTGAGCTACATTCAGACTCCAGCAAATTTTTGAGTCATTTTTGCAGTGAGATTGGAGGCAGGAAAGATCCAGAACACATGCACTGGCTGGCAGGATGAAATGCACAAGGATCATGTAACTCTATTTACAACCAGCCTCCAACAAGCATTTTATTTTCAAGCCCTACACTAGAGATTGCAAAAACATCTGTCTGATCATTTTTGCTTTCTTAAATCATATACTGTTAGAAACTTTCCAGCTGCCATCCAACTTGGCAGGAAGAGGAATTAGGGAAATATAAAAAAAAGTATGGAGAAGATGCCCCTTTCAGATTGTCAGGCTACCACTAAAAGCAATTTTAAACCCTGGGACTTGAGCATTTGGCTTTGTTTGATTCTCGTTGCCTTCTAGAGCACTCTGTAATAGAAAGTGCCTCATGGGTTTATTTTTCCCATTTTCAGTCTTAATTCTTCTAACACCTGAAGTTACCTCCCCATGTTGAAAAGCTGTATTTTAGGTCATTATAAGTCCTGTGACTGTTCTGTAATATATTCTTGTCATCCTTCTTTGAGTGCTGATTTGAATTTTGTGTGCAACAGTATAACAAAAGTACACTAAGCAGTTGTGAATACCTATTTTAATTTAAGTAAGTATGTTTTCCTGCTCTTGATATGCCTCAGATAATTTTTCCCTGAATACTTATGATATGGATACCCATAGTCACAAGTCAAGGAATAGAAACACCTTGTATAATGTATTTAGCCTATTGTTAAATGCCATATGAATAGTGAATGTGGAATATTCATTCAGCTTGTAATTTGCTTTAGGAGTGTATGAGATGAAAGATATTGTATTAATGTAATTTAGTGTAATTGTATGAATGCTCCATGCTCCTGTCATTTGAGGAACATAACTCTTGGAGTGATCTGGAAATACTTCTGAGGGATTTTAGGTTTTTATTACTTAATCTAATACCTGTAGACACCTCACAACCTGCTGAAAAGACAAAAGCTAAAACAGTTGCTGTGGAGTGAGGAAGCTGTACATGGGAAATACACCAAATAGCAGCTGCTCCATTTTTATAAACCTGAATGAATCACAAAAAATAAGCAACTTATTTGTCACCAGCTATCATTCTAGTGTCAAGTGGCTTCAGCTGCTGGGGTAGGTCTTCAGAGATTCTAAAAATTTACAATGAAACTTTTTCACTTCAGGTACCCTTTGAAGTACTAATTTACAAAATTTCTTCAGTCATAATTTTCTTAGCTATGTAAAGCATATTTTTTAAGACAATTAGAATGTTTACATGGATCAGACAATTTCTGGTTCTGCATAACTGAAATTTGCAAGAGAGAGTTTCAACTCTGATTCAAAAATTTGGAAGGAATATGGTCCAGATGTAAACTGGATGTGATTCCTCAAGCTACAGCTTGAGATTTCTGTTTCAGAATTCAGACTTTATAGTTCACTTTCATTTCTGTTTCTTTCTGAAAATGGTCATGAAAGAAAAAAAAAGGTGCCCATTCTTTATAAATTAATGGACATTTTGTAATTTATTAAATGATAGATTCCTGGATCTGTTAATTCTTATATGATTCATAATGGACAAAATACTTGAACATCCAGATAACTCTATCCATAGCTTAAAAATTACATGCAGCAAGTGTCAGAAAGCATATAGAAAAAAAAATTCCTGCTTTAATTCCAAAGCAAAAGCTTACTATTTTTAGAAGTGCCCTAATAAAATTGCCAATAAAAAGGTGTATGTGGGATAATCATGGCTTTTTGAGTAGAAAATAAAATCAGTTCTGTCAAATCAATCTTGTCTACATAATTTGGAAGCAAATATATGAGCTGAAAACAAAAGTTGTATTCAATATTTGATTGCATTCTGTTCTTGAGCTATGTTCTTCAATTCCCATTTGATTACCTCTCTGCAGAGGGTCCTTATAACAGGAATTGTAACATTAGTCTCTGTGTTTACACTGCAGAGCCCATTGCAGTCTGGCTTCATGACTGTGGTTTATAAGCACTATAAATAATAATCAGTTGCAGCAGGCTTTCAAATATAGGTATGTTTGAAATTAACTCAGATGTTTTTGAGCCTGTCTATATATTCCTGTATAGTTCTTATCCCACTGTGTAAACAGTGTGTCCCACTATAAACAGGAACAATTCCTTGCAGTTACGAAATTGCAGGAGCATGAAACAAGAACTGAGTCATTATTCATGCATATACGGATCAAGTAGATATGGCTGAATAAAGCAGCACCTTTGATTTTTCTGGTAGAGCTGCTTGTCAAGGAGACAAGCAAGACTTTTTTTTTTTTTTTTTCCCCAAAGGTTATATTAGTTTCAGAAACCTCAGATGCTAACTGATGTAAAATTGACTCTTCAAGCTTTTTTTCCTGTATACAAAGCCCACAGCCACTCTAATTTAGAGGTGCCCAGTGAGGTCTGACTTTGCTCCCTGCTCCTCCATTTGCTGAGGTTGCAGGAAATGGTCAGAAGTTGTCACAGCTCCGGTCCAGCCTGTGTGCTTGGGCATCTTTTCTATGGAAACTAGAGTGATAAGGGGCTGATGAGTGTTTGAGTATTGTTCAAATGTGGAGTTCATGTCTCCAGGTTACACACCCGGACTCAGGAAGTTAGGAGCATTCCTTCGTCCCTCATTAGACACTGCCAACAGCACTGGCAATAATTACAGTGAGGACTATAGAAAAGTAAGCTGAATTAATATGGAAATTGGTACTAGAGACATAATGACATTGGATATGAAAGCATTAAGCCTTTACAGAGAAGAATTCATTGAGCATTTGAGAGCTAAGCCTGATTTAATCAAATGGTGCATCAATAAAGTGATTCCACTATTCAAATATTTAAAGGATCAGTGGGATGAAAAGATAGAGGCGGGCATTGTCCTTCCCACACAGTACTGCATTTGTGCTGGAGCTTCTGAGTAATACCAGTGTCCAGATAGTCCAGTGATTTCAAGCTTTATTCTATAGTATAGAACAGTGCAGACAGAAAACGTGGGTTTTTATTATTCATTTATGGATAAACTGCACTGTAGTCACTATGGATCCTACAAGGAAGTTGCTGCAGTCAGGTATAAGGTAAATCATTTTGAATGTGTTGCTCTGAATGGAAAAATAAAGTTATTGTATTCTAGTGACAAATTGACATAGCAGGCTTTCCTTGAATTGTAACAGCCTGGTCTGAGCTGAATCATAGCACTGGTTGCACTTTACTAAAAAGATACATTTTAAAAGGAAGTTTACTGAAGGCACCTTCAGGAGGAAAAGGCTATGTGAATCTCTAGGGCAGGAGGAATCTCCTGTCTCCTTAGCAGCAATTCCAGTCTGGCTGTGACTGGTTAACTGTTATAGCTGAAAATGTCCTTGAACTGTTCAGAAATTAACCATGAGCTCTTGCACAAGACAAGGCCTGCCAGTGGTAAATGGGGAGATGCTTCACTGCATCTTTTATTCCCTGGACAAGTCACTGAGTAGCATTAACACATAACAAATAGGTGAACAAAATTATTAAGATTTTGGGGTTCAATCTTTAAATTGCTGAAGGATGCAATTCATTATTTCTTAACTTTTGTATTTGGATATGCTGTATAGCAACCTCCTGATTTGGATTCCATAAAAGGAGAGCAGACTGTATCTTGCTGATTCCTGAATTCTCCACATTGACATGTCCTTTTCTGAGTAGAGGTGGATGGAAGCAGGTGTTAAGCAGAATATATGCTTAAGTGCTTTGCTGAGTTTGACAAGTAAGACCATTTTGCAAATGTATTGCAAGTCCTACACAGTGCTGAGCTGGACTGTACAAACTGTAGTTCTGGGCAAAATTTGGCCCTTACAATTTTCGCTGGAATGTTAATTACTCCTGTGCACAATGTGGTGCTACTAAAATTTGATTATCCTATGAAAAGTGAAGCCTTTACTAAGCAGTGCTCTGAAGCTGTTATCTCAGAATACCATGGTGAAGTAATTTCAGAATACCAAATCCCAGCTATTCCCTGAAAGTTACAGCTATATAAAACTTTGCTTAACAGCGATGTTGAAAAATGCCCGCTAATCAGTGGAGAAGATCTTCCCCATCACATAACCTTATAATTGATGGTGTCATCAACATCAGAGACAGTAATTTAAATTATGAATGCTTCTGGTTATGAATGATGGAATTTTTTGGCATAGGAATTAAAGTGTATGCATTATTAGAACTAGTAGAATTCAAGTCGTGCTTTGGAAAAAAGTACAAAGTTAGATATGGCTTAATATTAATTAATATTTTCATAATCAAGGTTATCTTTCTATTAAATATATAGGTATTACAAAACAGCTAGAGAAGCATCCATTGAATAATATTTGAATGTTGCTCAAAGCCTTGTTGGTGTGTAAGGCCATCATTAAATTAAAATATCTATGAGCAGTCATGTCATTGCCTTTATGGGTGCAGGCAGCTGAAATGATCAGCTTAATCTTTGTCAACTTCCTCCATTTTGGTAGAGCTGGTCTAGGGTCATTTCTGATGAGCAGTGATTCTGATGGATCTGAGAGAGAGTGACCCCTGAAATAAAGGTGACCTGCTGATCTGGGACATTTGCCTGGACATCTTCTGTCATCATAATCTTTATCTGCAGAATACACTTCTATTTAGACCCCAGGTATATGGACAGCATTTAGCTGAGAGTTAACAAAGAAAAACACAGTAACTCATCTGCTGCTAATATGGCCAGCAGGTCACCTTCCAAAGGGAGGATTTCCTTTGGTTGAATGGAATTGGGTTTCACTCAGTTTTAAAACTAGAAGCATGAAAAATATGATCTGATAATCTAGCATCACTTCCACTGTGTATCAGTGTTCTAATTCTGCCAGTTCTTCAGCAATCCCCTGGAGTTTTCCAATGAAAGCTGTGTAAACAGCTACGATGGCAAAAATAGCAAGACAGCTGTTAAAGAAGCAAAACCAATCAGGGAAATGGAAAATAAAAATGCACTGTTTAGAGCTTAAAATGCTGTAACTCCCTTTCCACAATTGCTTTTGTGTTTTATATTGAGGGAAACACCCATAAACCTCCTGGAGTATCCCTTGTTCAGGAATATTGCCTGGGAGGTGGGATTTGAGAGTGGCGACTGGTATGAGACCATGTTGCTTTGGCTCTTTTTATCTCAGCTTCTCCAGTAAGCCCAGTTAGAGCCCATGACAGTTTACAGAGATTGCATCTGGCTCTGGGCAGCACAGAAGACATTGTGACACAGCCTGGCTCAGCTGTGCAGTGTGCCTCTAAAATAGCCTGAAATTCAGCTTTCCCAAAAGAGCAAAATCTGTTTAGTTATACTGTCTCATTACATATAACTGAGGAGAGTTATTTCTTGTTTTTATAAAACAATAATCTGGGTAATCCCCTTTGAAATACAGCAGTGATTTGTTTCCCTAAAGTGGTTTTAGAGTGTGTACTGCGAAGTGCAAGCTGTGGACTATAGGCCAGTTGCTAGAACAGTTTTATAGCCCTGCTATAAGCAGTAGGAGTAAGACTAAATATCCTAACCTACTTGCTCATAATGACATGAGTTTGATATCAAGAAATTCAGAACTGAGATGATACAGTTACTAAGTTGTCTGTCTGTGTCAAGGGAATGCTGAACACATGCAGAGCAGATGGAAGAGATTAAAAAAGCATAGAATTATAGATGAGAAATATTCACAATTAAAGCTACAAACATGAGATTTCTATGTATGTCTTTCCTGATTGTTTTGAAGGATGTTAAGGTGAAAAAGGCTTAACATACAAAAACTTTCCTTAACTCCATATAGAATCAGATTAATTTGACTCAAACTATGCTTTTGAAAATTAACTGTTTTCCTACACTCCAGCCTAGCAAAAGCAAATCAGTATGTTTAATTCCACCACTTAATTTAGGACCATTTTAAGTTGTCTGATGAATTTGATAATTCAGCTTGTCCTCTACTGTTTCAGCTACTAAGGAAATTCCAGTTAGGATCTGCTGGATCAGATATCCTATATCTCAGCTGACCCAAAATCCCCATGATGGCTTTAGCACCATTCTTAAGAGAACCATGCAGACTTAGTGACTGACTTGTTTACCTGATCATGGCAGAGGATTTAATTTAAAAGATAATGGCATCAATATTAAAAACCTTAGAATTAAAGGATGATGTCTTGAAGTTTCATAATTTTTGATGCTATATAGTGCAATACATTAATACAATGAGTAAGTAGAAAACAAAAGAAGGTGAATTATCCCTCTTGTTGGAGGGAAATTCTCTGCACCAAAACTGTATGTGAAAGTGGAAATAATGTTTGGTTTGGGGTTTTTTTTCCAAACTCTAGTTTCTAAGGATCATGTATCTTACTCCCACTATGCTTATACTGAGCAAAGCTGAATAATACTGTAGTAAGAACTATCTGGCTTGTACTGCTGCTCATAACACTAATGACAAGGTCTTGATACAAAAGCAACAGTACAAAAATGAAAAAAAAAAAAGTGTGTTTTACTCCAGCCCCAGGGTTTTTTAAAAGGACAGGCTCTCAGCAAGCTAAACAGACCTAGTTTGTGTTAAGGCTTTTTTTATGGATCCCTGACAGGGTGTAAAATTACAGACTGGTCAATGCAGATAAAGCTGACACATGCTTTCAAGCATAGTGAGAGTTTAGGGCTATATTTAACAAAAACACCGAGTTCTGTGTTTGGGTAATGCACTCTTGTCTCCATACCCAAAAGAGTCACTGAATCAAAATTTTCTGTAGCTTCTCCTGATTATTACATCCTGCATACTGGTTTCAAATTTTATCTACTGGTTTGGGTGAAAAGCAAACCAGGACAATCAGTTTGTTCTTGTTTAGGGAAAGAGGTATGGTTCTGAGGTAAACACATGGATGATATTTAAAAGCATCAATTTCTTTAACATTCAAGGGCTTAGTCTGTTTTCTCCATGGTTCTGGTAAAAATGCAGGATAATAGTTTCCTTCTCTTTGTATAGATGAAAACATGCAATCTGGCGAAGCTATGGAGAAGGGACACACTTTCTGATGCTGCCTAGAGCACACCTTTGCAACGGAGCGAGCAGTGCCTCTCCTGCACACCGCGGGCAAAACACCCAGTTTTGTCTTTATCTCATCATTGATGACATTAGACTGCTAGAGTTAGGTTTTTAAAAGAGCCGTTCACTGAATGCTGAGTTTTAAAAATCTGTCTATAAATACCATAGTAGAAGCTACTGGGATTGTGGAAAATCTGGGCAAAGTGACTATTCTTAACACTGAAGATTAGGCCCATTCTCCAGACAAATGTAATGCACTGCCTGTATTTTGTCAACTTGTAAATGTGTGCAATTAATGTTCTAAAGTTCATTTCTTTGAATCGTATGTGACAGGGATCTTTCCCTGGTGGTAAGGGCTATTTCTGTTCTGAGGAATGCTAAGCACTTTCCAGATCTTTCTCAGAGAGTTTGCATCATCTGACATTTCTGCGGGCAATGTTTGCTCAGTGGTGGATTGGATTGTAAATTCTACAGCTGTGAAGTTACAGGAAACAGGAGACTCAGTAAATTTCTAAATAGAGCTCTGGTAAAGAGGTTTTTAATGAATAGAGATTGTGGCATCAATCTCTTAATTTGTTTTGATTAGGATAAAGTGCCTATATGTATGGGAATTTTTTGTATTACATTAATAAGTATGACAACACTGAAATTTATTACTGTGCTCCTATTTAGATTATTTTTTCTGTGCTTTTCATTCATATAAAACGTGAGTTTCTCAGCATAGGAATTGTGGCCTCTTAACTTAGTATTTGTGTTTAAATCCTCCCAGCTGAACAACTTAAAAAGAAACCATCTTTCAAAGTGTGTGGTAGCAATGTCAGGCTTTTCTTTATGATTTTTTTGTATTTATAGCTTTATAAGAAGGAGATGCTCAAAGAACTGCACTTCATAGCAACTGATAGTCATCTGGTGGTTTTATCCTTCAAGAAGGAATCTTTCTGATGAGAAATAATTTTTCTGGGCAAATCAGTCTAGTTAAAATCTCAGTGTTTCTCACCCTGGGTATCCCTGTAGTCTGTCTGAGACCAGCAGTATTCCCATGTCCTGCCTCTTTTCTCTTACCAGTTCATATAGCACAGTGATAGTCACCATGGGTGATGAGAGCTGGACACAGCTCTCTCAGAGGCTGCTGCTGTCATTTCGGTACTGGCTAGAGAACAGATGAGGTTGCAGAATGAAATTAACTTTCCCTTACAGGAATAAATACAAAACACAGCCTACAGAGTGTTCCTGCATCCAAGACAAGACAACCCCATGCCTTTTTACAGGGACTGGAGTAAGATTCAGACTTCCAAGAAGAGCAATCATTTATAAATTATATGGACAAACATATGATATTTATAAATGCCTGCTATACAGAGGCTTCCCATTTCCATTGAAGTCAATGGCAAAATTCCCACTGACTTCAGCGGCAACAGAATCTGGACTGCAGTAAGACAAATGTTTCCCATCAAAAAATGATGATATAATTAGCATTGGGAGGCTGCTTAATGAGGTTGATCTGATAGCTACAGAAGCTGTGGATCATTAGTATGAATTGAATCTTTGTTTCTCTACTACTTTAAAATTAGTGCCCTTGTTTTTAGCAAGCTCTGTACATTTTTTATCCTTTACCTCACTGGGGTTAAAGTCATCATAGTAGTATTATTAGTGAAAGCTGCTTTGTGGATTCTGTCAGAACAAATGGAAGTTTCTGTTAAGGCAATACAGTTATTATCAGTCATATTCTTCAGAATATTAGCCTTATTCTTCAATTGACTTTCCAGTCAAAAGAGTAACATTTCAACATGTGGCCAAAGAAAGATGGTAATTTTCAGTATAAAGAGGAAACAGGTACTCTTGAGACAACAGTGGTTTCAGGATCCCCAGGAATGGCAGCAGTTTTCTATTTGGCTGAATAGTTCACATGACTTGAATTTAGGAGTAAGGATCTACTCTGTTGGGGATCAACACCAAGTATAGGATTCTGCCACCAGGTAACTTCTGTCTTTATATTTAAATCCTTTATGCTTATCGGAGAGTCATATGCAAAACCCAGGACAGGATATCTGAATTCTAATTCTCATGTTGAAGTTGTGCCTCCCTGTGGCCCTGTACAGTTCTTATTTATGGTGTGCGCTTTGTCAGTCCCTCCCTGTGCCTCCTGTCACACACATGGTCAAGTGATAGGTTATGTCCCTGAAAGACAGTCAAAGCCGAAAGGGAAAACTGTGATATCATCTTGGTGTATGCTGAATAGACTCTCTACTACTACACTACAAGACAAATTAATCTAGGAATCAGATCCTACTCCATGTATAACCTGCTCCATAACCTTTCCTGCCTTCCCTTTATGAAAGGCAGGTCCTGCCTGACTAACTTGATCTCCTTCTACAACAAGGTGACTCATCTAGTGGATGAGGGAGGAGCTGTGGACATTGCCTACCTGGACTTTAGTAAAGCCTTTGACACTGTCTCCCAAAGCATTCTCCTTCAGGAACTTACAGTGCAAGGCTTGCATAAATACACTCTGCACTAGATAAAAAACTGGCTGGATGGCTGGGCTGAAAGAGTGGTAGTGAGTGGAGCTAAACCTGACAGGTGTCCAGTCAGAAGTGGTGTTCCCCAGGGTTCAGTACTGGGGCCTGTTCTCTTCAATATCTTTAATAATGATCTGGATGAGGGGATTGAATGTACCCTCAGTAAATTTGCAGATGACACCCAGCTAGGTGGGTGTGTTGATCTGCTAAAGAATAAGGAAGCTTTACAGTGGGACCTGGACAGGTTAGATCAGTGGGCCAAGGTTCATTGCATGGGGTTCAACAAGGCCAAGTCCAGGTCCTGCACTTGGGTGATAACAACCCCATGGTAAGCTACAGACTTGGGTATGTGTGGTTGGAAAGCAATAAGTTGGAAAAAGGACCCAAGGGTATTTTGGTAGTCAGATAAATATGAATCAGAGGCACATGCAGGTGGCCAAGAAGGCAAATGGCACCCTGGCTTGTGTTAGAAGCACTGTGGCCAGCAGAAAGTAAGGAGGTGACTGTCCCCCTGTACTCAGCACTGGTGAGGCCACACCTTGAATATTGCATTCAGTTCTGGGCCCCTCACTATAAAAAGGAAGAAGAAGTCCTGGAGTGTGTCCATAAAAAGGCTTGTGAAGGGTCTAGAGTGCAAGTCCTGTGAGGAGAGGTTGAGGGAGCTGGGGTTGTTGTCTCGAGGAGGCTGAAGGGAGACCTTATCACTCTCTACAACTACCTGAAAGGAGGTTTGAGCAAGGAAGGGGACAGCTTCTTCTGCCCGGTGAAGTGTGACAGGACCAGAGGGAATGGCTGCAAGCTGCACCAGGAGAGGTTCAGGCTGGATACTAGGAAACATTTCATTGCTGAAAGGGTTATCAACACTTGGAATGGTCTGCCCAGGGCAGTGGTGGAGTCACCATCCCTGGAGGTATTGCAGTGGCTGTGGATCTGGTACTCAGGGACAAGGTTTGGTGGTGAGCTTGCAGTGTTGAGTTGACGGTTGGACTAGGTGATCTTGAGGGTCTCTTCTAACAAAGACATTCTGTGATTCTGTATCACAGAGATATTCCTATGCATTTAAGATGTTGTTTCCCTATAAGTAAACATGGCTAATCTCCTTAATAACTTTAAAAGGTGTTGCGTGAGCTTGCTAGTTACCAATAATTAATCTTGGAGATTAAATCTGTACTTAAATACAGGCCAGTTCTATTTTCTTCTTCTTCCCTTTTTTTTTTTTTTTTTTTAATATATATATAAGTTCGTCATTTGGCTTACAATAGCCCTGAGTCTCTACTTGTATTGACAAAGCTTCTACTGGGAGTCAGTTGAAATTTTGCTAGATTTAGGGTTTCTTTATGGTAGATTTGGTCCATGTATGAATTTTGCCATTTTCAATATTGTAGTTTTATTTTAAACTGAAATAGTCCTATATAATCTGTGAAGCAAGACAATGTAAAATGGCAAAATATCCAATTCAGAAAAATAAAATGACTGGTATTTTTCCTAGACTTCATTTTGTGCTGTACAGTTCATCTTGGGTTGAGGAGTGAAACAAATATTGTTATGGAGAGCAAAGAAACAGTGCAAATATATTTATGTATTTCTAATTTTGTCTTTGGGTGTTGAATTGCCCTGGGTTAAGTTGCATAATGATAAGTAAAGCAACTGGACACAATCCAGTGCAAAGTGATGCATGAAACCAGCACTTTTCCCCCCTAGTGTGTGAAAATTTGTATCAGCAAGAAACAGATAGTCTAACTTGTATGTAGTTGGAGAACTGCCTGCATTTTGATACCTTCGTTCTTTTAAAATGAATCATTCTTCAGAACAGACACAAGATCCCTAGCTTACTGAAGCTAAGAAGTGACATGCTGACACTGGGCTACATTAACTCTCCATCTTCACTAACTTCTGTGTACTAATGTGACCTTCCTAAGAGGTGACAAAAGAGGAGCTGTGGTCAAGACTAAGGCAATAGTGGTTATTATGCAGTATTACAGCACAATACTATACTTTGCAAACCCATATGGGAGCCTGGGTTAGGTCTGAAATCTGCTAACATCTTGTGATTAAATCCAGTATGCCAGCTCTTCATGACTGGTGTTTCAGCATGTGATTGTTTGAGTGGCTGGCCTGCATCCACCCTGTTCAGCAACTTTTCCTCCAGAAGATGGGGCAAGGTGTTTGCCTTTTAAGGAAAGGGCCAGTCATACTGCTAATCAGATATGTAAGTTGTTACAGATTAAACAATTATCATGAAAGTAAATGCTTATGGTAATGATTTTGTTCTTTAAGCATCTTTCACCCTGAAAACCTATCATGTGACTTTCTACCAACTATGTGCTAGAGAACCCTTATGTATAAATAAAAACCTTTGGTGTTAAAAGATTACATTTTAAAAGTATTCTAAAACTTACTTTAGAACAACCCTCCAGCATCAGATAGAGAAGAATCAGAGAATAATTTATCTGTTTTGCCATTTTTTTTAAGTAACAAAATAAAAACTTTCTATTTTAGATAGCTGCCCAACAGTTACTTTTATAACGCATACAATAACAATATTTGTGGAAAGGAAAGGGGGAAAGGTTCATTTCTAGAATGAAGCTCCTATTTGGATCTGGTTTTGTGTTGGGGTTTTTTTGGTTGTTTTGTTGTTGTTTTTTTTTCCAAATCCATGTTCTCTAGGATGTAGGTGTTGTCTCAGGAGTAGGGTAAGTTTTAAGTAATGTTACAGACCAAGCCACTGTAAAAACATAGGTAAAGATGATGCAGATTTTGCCTGTTGCTTCATCAGTCAGCAGTTTGGTACAGTTTTTTTCAGTATGTCTCCTTTAAATAAGGCACAAACATGCAAACACATTGGAGATTAATTTTACTTTGATAGGTGAAGATCTGGAGACTAATTGTAATTAAAAGTGTAAGGCTGGCTTGGGGATTCCCCAAAGCTGAAACCAGGGGTGGGAAAATGAGCACATCTTTCTCTGTTGCAGTAGATACTGCTGACCTTGGAATGTAGATCAGGCCTTCTCAAAACTGCTGGGATTTATTAATCACTTTGTTTTGATTGACAAAGGGGCAAGTGAACAAATGGTAAATCATCTTGAGATATGCTAATCAATCCCAGCAATCTCTGAAAGGCTAGTAAATAGGACTTGTTCCCAGGTAACTGAAGTAACAGGGTTGGGAGTATGAGGTTTTCCAGTTTTTTGTAGCATATGTGCAGTACTTTGCTTTTGGATGAGGTATAAATGATCTATTATGTTGAAGGATTCAGCTGTGGAATATTCTCTTTTAAACAGTGAAAGAGTTGCTGCTGTATGTTGGTTAATCATTGTTGGAGCAGTAGAAGAATCAAACTGGGCAAATTTAAAACCAAAGCAGAAGGATAAATACTGTCTCCTCCAGGTTAGTTGAGGCATTCAGCAGTGGCTCAAAGCTGTGTCACCAGGGCCACTGGGTTTTTTAATGGCTCTGATGTTGCTGTGATGCTCCTGGGTTGATGCTCCTGGATGGTTTGGAGCAATGGATTTTTATTTATGCCAAACATGCACCTTTGCACTCCATTACAATTTCTGTGTATGTAACAATCAACACATATGGAACCAGTTTTTGCAAAGGATGTGTGGACTCATTAAATTCTATACCCCCTTGGCATCAGTCCTTGCAGACTAGCTTATTTTCTGAGTCCTCTCTGATCCTGGAGCTGGTATGATTTGCCTAAGATGAAATGTCATAAGAATAAGATGGAAAAGAAGAGGGAATTCTGTTGCTTAAAGGCTGGTCCTGGAAGAACAGGGGCGAATAATTTACAAATCAATTTCTCAGTATTAAGGAGAAAAGAAGGGAAATAATTTTTGAGCTGCTTGCACTAACGCTGGATGTCTGAAAAATAAAGCAGTTTTTGCGCATAAACATAATTTAAATTTAGATTGTGTTACCTGGGGCTAAGTAATACAACTACAGCAGCCATTGCTGTCAGTGCAAGCAAGAATGGGTCTCACACATGCTGGTGGTGCCAAGAAATCAGGGAGCCTGACTGTTCCTAGACAAAGTACAGTACAGATAAATGCAGACACCTAATCTTGCCCAGCTAGCAGCAACACAGGCAACACATATTGCATGTGATGCATGTTGACATGATTATGTGAATGCAGTATATGTGGCCTGACCTGCTTTTACAGGAGAATATGTGTGATCATAAGAACTGTTCAGAGAGAGCTTTTCACTGTGATCAGTGAGTTCTAGTTGTCTTTCCTTCACTGTGATATTTATATAAATCTAAGAGCTTCAAACAGAACCTGATTTTCAGGCTGCAATGAAAGGCAGGTGATCCATCTCTGGCTTGCACTCTGCAGTAGGGCTTTGCTGCAGCCACTGTGGCAGCAATGCAGAGGTCAGAGCTTTGTACTTGTCAGTCAGGGCTTGGCTTGTTGAGTCCTCTTCCTATGTTCTCTGAGAGACTATACAGTAGAAGCAGAGAAGGCAGACTAACGACAAATAAATAGGCAGGGAGAAGGGAATGGCCACGAATCAGAAAATAACAAAAGTGAAAATGTGAACAAGATCTTGTCTTGTACTACACATCTTGGGCTATCTTGTCTTTCTTCTTGTCTGAGCTTGGTGGGAAGAATAGGGTAAACCTGCAAATACAATTACAAGTTAGAACCTCTGGTAATATTGACATCAGGAATTTAGGGTATATCTTGGCTCCCCCAATTTTCCCTTCATATCTTACATTGTTTGTTACACTTCGTAAGACTTCTTAAAATGTAAAGTCTTTAGACGTGGAGGATTTGCAAACACTGATCAGTAATTCAAGGACCAAGAGTATGAAGTACTCACCTAGCACTTGGCTCCCAGCTACTAGCCCGTCTCTTGCCCAACTCAGCATCTCGCCGTTCTCAATGTCCAGGCTCGGTGCACGCAAAGAAGCCGGTGAGCACCACCTTGTGGCTACTGGGCTGCGGACAAGGTCCCCGAGCTTGCGGGGAAGGGACGGTGAGTGGACTCTTCCGTTCCAGGAGGCCGCAGACCCAGGTTGTGAGTTAATCATATTTCCACTGATCATGATGTCCTGTCGGCATGTCGTGCCTGCAAGCTACACATACAAGCCGAGGCCATGAGAATATGAAAAAACAAGCCTGTAAAAGCACTTGTAATCATATTTTATGGGAAAAAAGCTACTCCTCTTACACTTCTGTGTCCCCTCTTGTTTGTGACTCCTCTGGTTTCCAATGGTGAGCACAGAGCTGCTCTGAGATAACCCAAATCACTTTAATTCTGCCAGGGTATCTTGAACAGAAGCCTTTGTCCCACTGCCATCTTTCCTAGTGCATTTATTCACTGTAGAAGTTGAGTTCTCCAGAAATATTTTCCTCTGCAGTTTTGACTCTCTCATCAAGATATGAATAGCTCCTATTGACATCACTACCTGAATCATATCCACCCATGCTAAACATGATGTAGATGCTATTATGTAGAAATCTTAGAGAGTGGATCCCCGAATGAATAAAAGACCTAACTTCAAACAAAGCAGTCCTGTGGGATTTGAAATATCCTACAGTTCTGTATCCAGTGGGACACAGGAGTGTCTGAGTGCACAGTTAGAGTCTATTGGAATGATACTTGTTCTATGAGAATAAACCAGCTTATCCTGACAGCCTACAAGTTACAGAGGATTTTGTGATTAAGTCAAAATTATTCATACCAATTTCACATGTTCAAAATCTGGAAAAATGAGAAAAGATTTGATGTGATGGACAATCTGAGTGGGCTATGTGAGAGCTCTAGAGACAGATTATGATACCATCAGGAAGGAGCTTAAAAGGAACATAACAGCAAGTTCAAACCATGGCAAATGTGTTGTTATTGTTATTGTTGTTAATATTATTCCCACAAATGTTTGATATTTCATAGATATTTTTCAGACGTACAAGAAAGGATTATATGTGGCCAGGTAGTTCTCAATAGGATATAAGTTGTTTCTTTCTTTCTCAGTTTGACATGGAAACAAATAAAATAAACAGAATATTGGCAATTATTTTGCTTCCTGTTGAGAACATGTTATGTAACTATTCTGTCTTTTTTTTTTCCCCTGTAAAACTGTGTGAGGAAGATGACAGCTGTAGCAAGGATAATAATATAAAGACATTCAGCCATCCTGCAGGAGTTCAGAGAATCACCTTTGACAGGTACAGAAGCTGCATCCTTGAACTTTCACAGCATCATAGCAGAAGTTATCACATAGCATACTTTGATAAAAGAGAGAAGAATCAATAAAGCAGTGAAGGTAGACTGAACAGTTGGTGCTGAGTAAAATTCTTAGGAGGCAAAGGGTATTTGAAAAGAGTATAAAGAACAATCCAAGTTCCTCAAGTCCTTTGTAATAACACAATGTCCAATTCCAGTTATCAGGGAGGGGCCTATTGGAGGGTCACTCTTCATTTATACCGAGGTGAGTAAGAATAGAAAAAACAAGCACTTAAGGAATGAGAATTCAGCTGTGAGACTGTACAGGATAAAATGTCAAGCAGTAATTAGTTTAGGCAATGGAAGAGAGTGCATTATGTTTGAAAAGAGAGCGCCAGACTGCACTAAGGTGCACTGGAGCCAGTGCAGCAGAAGGGGATTGGGGATTCTCCAGTGAGGTCCCATTGTGTATGTCCTTCCATATGTTGTTCCACACATCACTAAGCCCAGGTACAAATCACAGCTGTCTGGGATAAGAAGCAGATAATTTAGCTGTCTCATCCAATGCAATGTGTACTTCACAGGCAGATGTTTCAGGGGGGTGAAATTGAATAACTGGCAAAGCTCCAGTGTTTCAGAGAAATGTGGAAAAAGCGCAGAAGCTTGACTTGAACGGCAATGGGGATGTGTTATGTGGAATACACTGGTTCCAGTTGGTGAAATCTTTTGGCAATCAGAAAGCCCTGTGAAGCATGGCATTGATAGACGAGAAATACAGAGCAAGAGAGATTTAGTCTTGTTTCAAACCTCTTTAGGTATATACAAAACATTTATTCACCACAGACTCATTTTCTTACTTAGTTATACAACTTCATGGGTGTATCAGGTTTCATCCTAAAGCTATTTAGGTTCCTTGCTCTCACTGCTCTTTTTGGAAGATCATGCCAATATGCAAATATCCTTGAATAGTTATAAATGTTTCCTTTAGTTTTCTGCCTAAACATATTGCTAATCAGATTATAAAAAATTTATCTCACAGTCATGTTAACCTTTAACTTAGGTCTTTTCTCATGCTAGTTACCTCAAAATCTTTTTATAAAGGACTTGTATATTGGTTCTTCACTGTCACCCTGAACAAATCATGCTCTTTTTATTTCTCCCTAAGACTGGTATTTCTGTAATCATTCCAATAGCCAGTCTGCACTGATTCCAGTTTAAGTTAATATTTTTCAACCCTGTTGACTGGAACTGTATAAATATATCACACAAAATTTTACCAGTGCATTATCTGAAAGTCCCAATATTTTCTTCTTTACTAAAATTTTCACCTAACCCATTTGATCATTACATTCTCTCTTTCTACACTGTGTTGTGCTGGTGGTGCTGACATACTGACAGTCTATCAGAACACTGAGATCCTTTTCCTTCTCTGTTGCTTTGAGCTGATGAATCCCAAGAACATGACTTTGCAGCTCACATTATTAAATTTCTATCACTGCAGGCAAGAAGGTCATCTCATTCCAGTGTGGTGAGCTGGTCCTCCTCAGTATTGGCAATACCTTCCAGTTTTGTATCACATGCAAACTTTTTCAAGTCAGGCCTGATCATTATTCCTAATTCATGGAAGTGTACATTAAATGACATTGGTCCAAAAACTGATCCCTTAGGAACACCACTGGGTAATTTGCTCTTATAACTAGTTTTTTATTATAGCCTGTTGCTCCTTGTTCACATTGCTTTTGTATTAATCCCTGTCATCTCCACTTTCAGTAAGGATTTCCTATGTACCAAATGATCCTGTATCAAGTGATCTGTTTCAGCTTCAATAGACTGAGTTCACTGCATTTATCAGTTCTAAGAAGATAATTATTTTCCTCAAAATATGCTAGTTCAGTCTGACATCTTCTACTTTGGTAAACCATGTATTTTTTTCTTGTTTGCTTCCCTACAATTAATTATTCTTTATTTCAAAATTTGTTCTAAGACTTAGCATTATTTTAAAAAATGGCTTAGCATGATTTAAAAAAAAAAGTTTTAGAATGTAGATACTTTCTAAAAATACTTTTTAGAATATTTACATATACACTTTATTCCTGCTATACTGAAGCCTTGGCAATCATTTAAATGTATTAAGCACTGTCTGCTATTACTTGCAATTTCATATACCAGTCATTTCAATATGTTCCAGAGATTGTATGCATCCCTCAGTATTTTTGCATTAAGAAATAGCTTGTTTCTATGATACTGTAATTTCTGTTATCCTACTGTTTCCTTTCTATAGAATTCTCTTCTGTCATTAGCCTTATGTAAATCTAAGCAAAGGTTGTTCACTCTGAAGTAGCACCATCTCTTGTCAGTTATTTGATTATTAAACAAAAGCATC
The DNA here is from genome assembly GCA_024611195.1 of Ceyx melanurus. Lineage (NCBI taxonomy): Eukaryota > Metazoa > Chordata > Aves > Coraciiformes > Alcedinidae > Ceyx > Ceyx melanurus. The sequence continues at coordinate 10,913 of JANHGL010021992.1, read as the reverse complement.
TTTGACCATCCCTGGCTCTTTGATGGAGCTCTTGCCATCATTGGTGGAATTTATTTTCTGCTTTATGCCTGGAAAGTTACAGTCTTCCATAAATAAGAAGTTGTATTTATTATTTTCCTGTAATTTTACATCCTCAGCACTATCCTTCTTGGGCATTTGCATCATCACTCATCCTAGTAATTTCCACCCAACAGGATCTATTTAAATGATGTGATCACAGATTTCTCTACACTCAGCCACTTCCTTAACTTTTGGTGATACCCTTTCTCCCCTGCTCTCATTTCTTTCTTAAGACACTCCCTACATACTGCATTTGTGGGAATATTCTGTCCCCAGCTAAAGTGCAGGAGGCATCTTCATGCTCTAGACTAGTTGTATACACACCTCAGAGCTTCTGATTTCTGATGTTGCCTTTGGCATTGCTGTTCTGTCTCTTCAAGACAGTTTTCAAAAGAGATGGTGTACGTCCTGTCCAAGGCATGCAGAAGAGAAGCTGCATACTGCTGGTGGCCAGCTAGTAACTGAATACTTTTCACAGTCAAAGATGGTCTGAAATAGACATTTGATAATTTAGCTGCCTGTCTGAACACCCTGACTCTGCAGGTCCTCAAGCCCTGATTACCGAGCCAGGATTATCAGAGACAAGCATGACAATTGAAGTTAGCATACAGAAACACTGGAATTCATGTTTATTGATTTGTTCCCCTGTTGATGTAATTTTTTCCGCTTTTTTCTGGCACCCAGAGCCAATGAGAATAGTCAGGGAACTTCCTACAGAGAGACCTATTTGAGCTAAGGAGTAATCTCCACGTCTTATTTGTTCTTTATTTCTTCAGAGAAATTATTTCAGCCACATCATGAAGACATTCACTGAGATGATAAATTTGAGCAGGTCTGAGGACAAGAGGGGAGAAATGTGCTCCCACAGACCCGATCCCTTGAATCCACCAGAGATTTGCCTCTCAGCAGCAAATGAAAAATCAAACAAATAATAAAGGACTTGTTGAGAAACGACATTGCTGAAGTTCTTTTCACCCCTGTTACTCGTGGTTGCACACACCCAGCTGCTGTTGGGAGTGCCTCCAGACAGAGCTGGATGATGCAAAACATTTTTCAAATGTTTGCACAATAAAGAATTGCCATCATAGGGTCAGGAGCAACTGCTTTCAGCAAGTAAATATTGTGTATTTCTGTGTTAGATAATAGCTATGGCAGCGGGCTTTGTAGCTGGAGGAAAAGGGAAAGCATAGCAGTGAGCCGAAAGGTATTCTAGTCTCCTGAATCCTGATGAGACTTCTCTGTGCAGTTTAAGTAGTGCTTTTCCCTTTCATCTGATACTACTGGCTGCAATGCATCAGACAATTCTTCAGAGATGTAAAATTAAATTAGAAAGTGGGAAAAGGTTCAGTGAATTGAAGAAAGAGTAATAATTCTGTATCTGACTCATCTTCAAACCATTCAATCAGACCAAAAATAGCTCAACTCTTCAAAGATAAGTGCCAGCAACAGCATGCCAGAAGTTAGACAATGTTTACAGTTTAGTAGCTTTGGTTAAGACTTCTGCATTTCTCCATGTAGCAAGAACAGCCTTCTTTAACTGTAACATTATTAATTCAGATGCAGTAACTCTTCTGCCTGTTATCTGATGACACGGATCGACTGTTCCTGGTGTTTCTGGACATCATCTTTCAGCTCCAACTCAGGTGGAACTCAGTACATGCAGCAGTATGTGTGATAGCTGAATAGAGAGGACAAAACTAACCTGAGACTTTGATTATTCTATGGGTACAACTATATTCTATTTACCATGCTTCTTAGAGATACCAGTGCAAGTATATTATAGTATTAATGGTACTGTTATTGATACTATTTATATTTTAATAGTAACTAACTCCCAATATGTGTTCCAGGTCCAATTAGGAATGACTGAATGTTTTGGAAAAGCAGTTTTGCAGATTTAGTGTTTTCCCAGTCAAGGCAGTTACCAGTTCAGCTATTTGTAGTCTACAGCATCAGCCCAGGTCTTTCCAAAGCTTTATATTCACACTATGTTTTTGACAAAAATGCAATGGGAACATTCATTCTGATTTTAACTATTTCAGGCAGTATTACCATATCAGAATTGTGGTCCTGTAAGGTGAGCATTGAGAGCCATATAGCTGAAGTTCATCTGACTGCTGAATTAAAGTGTAAAGTCTTAATTGACTTGTGGAATAGAGAAGCCTTATTCAGTATCTCATATATTGTTCTGTAATCTGAAGATACATGATATGAGTTTCCAGATGTTTGCTTGAGGGTTAAGCAGAAGGGAAGAACCCAACATCCTAGCCTGTTACTTTGTTTCACTATAGGGTCATTAGCAGAGAGGGAAAATATTTTATAGGTGATCACCTATTTTGTTCAAAACTATATTGAATGTAAATTACATGCCAGTGAAAATACAGAATAATCTTTCCTGTTTACAGAATGAAAGATGCACACTGTAGACTTCAATTTCCCCAGAATCTGTGGTATTTACTTAAAGCTTCAGTTTTGACATAGATCCAATTCTCATTTCTGAAAGCTATATAAAGTTCTGACTTGCATTAATTTTCTTCTTAAGGTCATTAATATGTATGTGTGCAAAATCAAGAATCCCAGTCTCTTGTCACTTAAACTGTATCATATTTTCAATAAGAGTTTCTACATAAAGGTATGCACAGTATATTGTAGGCAGGAAATTAAGTGTGTGGTCCATATATATTTGTTATTAGCTGCTTTAACTTGACTTACCTGGTTTTATAAGAAACATTTTTGGGGGAATTAATTGTATCAGAGTCAGTGGAGAGAAGAATCAAGGAAGAAATCTACTCACAACAAATTGAGGTTTCATACTGCAAAGTTGTCATTATGTGTATTAAAGACTGTTGAGAGTCATGTTGCTGGGAATAACCAGGGGGCTTGTTACTGCAGTCACAATCATCTTCCTGGCAGAAGTGCTCTTTTGGGAAATACAATATGAAGTTTTCCTTAGATTCTCATCTCATTCCCATACTGTGTTTATTTCACTCTTGGTATGCTTCTTTAATTTGTCAGTCAGGAACTAATTTTTCTTGATCTACAAAACTGTATAATGGAAGATGAGCAAGTCTGAAAGTACTCTTAAGTGAATGCAAGCTACATCTTTTTTTCCTAGTTTTGGAAATGGGCATTTCCTCAACTAATTTGAGTCCAGGCCCTTGCCTAAATAGGATCATACTGTGCTTTTTAACATAGCCACAACACAAGGCAGATCCCTAATTTCTGTAGTTGCATTTTGAAAGATACTACTTTTTTCCTAGCATGTCCTTTATTCAGAGAGTAAACCCTAAGTGAGTGTATTTTTTTTCCTTCCAAGTAATCTCTACAGTATCTTTTTCTTTTTCTTTTTTTTTCTTTTTTTTTTTTTTTGTTCTCTTAGGGGCTGACTCTGCATGCTGTGAATGGCCAGAACTGCTACTGAAGTCTGTAGCAGTTTAAAAAAGTGCAGAATCAAATGGGTATTCTGATGGCAACTTTTTGTATGTGTCCTTATGTATGTCTGTCATGTGCAAAATGATCTTTTTTTAAGACTGGGCAGGAGCTGTAGTAAGAAAATATCCAGAGCCATCTGGAGATACACTTAATTTCTCAGTGATGGACAAAACTGTATTTCAGACAAGGACAGAACTGACAGAGCAGAAAAGCAGTTAAAGCACATGTGGGAAGCAGAATATACTGGTATGCTCACTGGACAGTAAACCAATCCATGACAGAGCTCCTATGTATTTCTCACTCAGAGTTAAATTGTAAGGAGAACTGTGTACATTAATTGAGCCACCTATATAAGTGCCATAGCACAACAGTCTAAAAAGAAGGTTAGCCTGGGTTCAACCTTTAACTGGTGCTGTTCAGATCTCTGTGGGAATCATTGACAGCTGATGGTGGGGCACAGACAGGATCTCCTGATTTTCAGTGATCATCTTGATGTTCTAGAGACCTTCCTTCTCCTCCTTCTCTCCTATTAGCATCTCCTTTACAGGATGAGGCTTCCAGTAGATGAAACCAGGAGTCCTCAGCATGCATAATTCCTCTTCAGTGGGTCTGCCCAGGCAGGGAATCTAGATCAAACAGATTGTTGCCAGGCTTGCGTTTGCCAGCTGGAGCAAAGCACATTGCAGCAAGGATGTGTGTACAAGCCCATTCTCAGTGATGGGACCAGCTAATTGTTCAGCACTGCCAGTGAAGAGGAAAGCTCTTGTAACTATCCTGATCTCAACAACTGTAATCAAATAACTAGGCAGAGGAAAAATCAAACATGATACACTGATGTTTCTGCTTATGCACAAAGAGCAGTGGAAGATTTTAATGTGAGACAGAAGTGTTTAACATATATAGGAATGTAGTATGAGTTGTTTTATTTTTCTCAGTAAATTAACATTTACCTGTGTCCAATGATTCATCATTTTTGAGACACGTCTAAAGAAAATAAGTGTGTCTAGAGGTTTGTGCGAGATGAAGATTATATTTGGCTCAAATTAAAAAGTGGTCCATACTGTCTTGGATAGTTAAGATGAAAAATTTAACCAATGAAAGGGTAAAAGTGATAATCTTGTTTTTAGCAGCTCAGCAGTAAAAAAGAGCAGGTGCAAGCCATGTTTAATCCATGACCCCTGGGAAATGATAATTTTTGTTGTCTTCCTGTGCCAGATGCCAGGCTCTCCAAATTTCTAATTGCAAGCACTAGCTAGAAAGAATGCTAAGGTACAACTGAACACCTGGGCTGCGTCAAAATGAGAACAGCTCTGTTAACTGCAGCTTACTGCAATATTCCACTGTAGGCAACACCTGTGGTATGACTTTATAAATAGATAACTCGAGCTGTGTTCACACAAGGTTAATTCAGAAGTTGTCAGCTTGCTAGGCAGCTTTCCAGCCATGTGTTGATGGCACATGCTCATAACACAAGAGGCAATCATGCTTTATGTTTATATGGTACGTTATGACAAAGCTGTGTTTTTTCCCCTCCCTACCTTTAAAACTCCTTGTCTGCTTCTGCATTAAAAGGAAATTTCAAGTGTGATTTAAACATTTTATGTTTTCTTGGAGTAGGCATGTCACCTGCCATCTAAAAATATTTGGGTTGTCAAAATTACTTAGCAGTGGTAGTAAGCACTTGCAGAGGAATTACATTTTTGGCAGAGGTGCTGCAGTTTTCTTGTGCAGTGTAATCTCTTAAGATGTTTTTTTCTCAAATTACAGTGATAGTCACTGTACCTCGTGGAGTTCACAGCACCAAAACAACACATCCTTTTAGTACTGTGTACAGCTCTGAGTAAGTGATCCTCTTGCTGAACATGCTACAGCCCTTGGATTTTGATTAGCTTTGGATCTTTAGATTGGATTTCCTTTCCGTTCAAATAATTTACATTTGGAAATGATGAAGAAACCAGTGCATCACATCAGCTACCACTTCTTCCTCATTATTCAGTGTTTATGGAGATTGATTCACAAGATTCATAGTCAGCAATTTACCATCAAACTCCTTTCCACTGTACAGGAGTAACTTAGATTCTGTTTGTCTGATATGTATCCAACTAAGCTATATTTATTGGTTTCTACATTACCTTGATAGCAAAATAAAACACCAATTTTCCATAAAGATAAATGAATTTTAAATTTGGATTAATATTTCCTGAATTGGAAAGGGAAAGAATAACCACTGACATTCATTGAATAAAATTAGACCTTTTCAGTTTAGTCAAGGCTTGGAAAGTAGCAAAGAGGTGAGTGTATTGAAAATGTAATTTGTGATCAGGTAGCTACTGCTCATACAAGATGGCACCAGTCCCTGAATTTTCCTAGAATTCATCACTAAAAATATGACACATAGTTCTGCATATACTGGCACACGTATAATCAACATGAGCAGCCCTACTCCCTTGTAGGGCATGGCCAAAACAATACACTGTAAAATTAAAGGACATTAAATAATCCTATGATGCTCTTAAAATGTGGGGGAGAAATAATATTAAGTTGCTAGTATTGGAGATAAAAAACCAGTTACATTAAGTAATGATCCTTGCTTAAAGTTTCCCTATCTTTTTATCAGTCTGTGTTTTATAATCCTGCTAGCAAAGCAGTTTCACCTGTAAGACTCCAAGCTTTTAAACAGTTTTGTAAACTTGTTTGTGTTGGATTAGTTTTATTAAACAGATGAGGAAAGGATTGTGGAGGCTAGGAGGTCTTTGATTCTTGGATGATCTTTAGACTCTCAGACTGCAAGGATAAGGAAAAGAACCTGCATATTTCAGGTCTGTTTGTTTTGTAGTGTTTTTTTAAGTAACTCATTAAAATTAATAAGCAAACTTTAAAAATAAGACACTGTCCTTATTAGTGCCAAGGTTTTTTGAAATGTGTCTACAATTTTTTTCTAGTGAGTTGTTCTGTGTCTGTCGTATAAGCTTTGCTCTTTGGTTTCATTGCTTTCTCTATAACAACTTTTCACTGAGGTATTTCTAAGGTAACCTCTTTCCATCCTGATTACCAAATAGTACAGAAATTTATGTCCAATTAATACCTTTGATAAATGGTTCTTGTTCTGAGTTTGGTCTTTTGAACCCCTAAGTATTAAAAATATATGCAAGTGTCAAAATTATGTCTTGCAGTATACATGTGCTGGCTATAGTGGTTTGCACTTCTTGCTCAATTGGCAAGATTCTTCCTGATCCTGCATAAATTGTCTTGATTAACCTCGATTTTTCTCTGCCTAATTGACGATGTTAAAATTTCAGTGTGCTGGAAGGCAATGTTCAGTAATACAAGAAGAATAAATATGATTGCAAAGTATCAACATTTCAGTACAAGGTAGATCCTTCCTTCCTTACAGAGCTTCAATGAACTGAAACCTGTAATTCTGGTGGATTTCTTCCAAGTGTGCACTTTAGCTGAAAGCATCAAGAACACCAGTTATCTGTATGTGAGCAGCTTATTCTGTTTTATTGATCTTTTATGGATCTGTCCTCTAGATCCAAGTGCTTCTTTTAAAAAAATTCCTTTTGTCAGTACTGCGAATTATTTCCAAATTGGGATGAACTTCCCCATACGGAGTGGTCTTTAGCTTGGAGTCCCTGCTTATGCTCACACTAAAACTAAGTCTGTCAATGACAGACTGTTGAAGGGGAATGCAAGTGGTCTAAGATAATTTCTGCTTTAATTTTTGAGCAGTTAAGGTCTGGATATTAAAGATATTTAAAATGAGGTGAATACCTACGTATGTAAAATTTGTCCTTTAATCTTCTTTGAGCTTCAGCTTGCTCAATATTAATGAGAACGACTACTTGTGTGAGGGGTTTTAATTTTTTTTTTATAAAGCTAGGAGTAAAATTTTATGGAAATGGAAAGTATTACATTCATAGGCAGGTTGATCAAGAATGCCCTGCTTGCTAGGATTCAAAACAGTTTTCCATAGGTGACACATTCAAGTGGTGATGTATAATATTTATTGAAATTTACTATTAGAATAATTTTTTAGAGCAACATGAAAATCATATTTTGTCTTCTGCTCCAAATGTTTGCCTTCTTTAATGAAAGGACTTGTGATGAAGAGATTCCTGCTGACCTAGAGGTCCAGAAACAAACTGTTTTTTTGGCAAGCTGCATGAACAATTTACACCAGCAAGATACTTACTTAAACATGCCTAATAACAGGACCTTTCTCTGCAGCCTGTAGATGGTTTTCAAAGAGACATTGGTTCTATAACTTGCAGTTAGTTTAGCCCTTGCACTTAGGCTGAAATGTTGCCAAACTATTCGTTTGCAGGTGTTGTTCTTGTCATATTACACCTACAGTGTTAAAACACCTGAAGCCTTAAGCATTTAACACACTTATTTTACTAGTCTCAGATAGGACAACTTTTTGAGAGTTTCTCAGCAGCTTCTACAACTATTCTCTTAATGAAAGTATCACATGAGAAAAGCGAAACTTGATCTGTTGCATCTTAGTTGGTCTGATTGTGAGAATATTCTTTCTGTTTTGCTTTTGCTTTTTTTTTTTTCCCTCTTTATATACACACATATAATTTACTGCAGTAGACATTCATTTGGTTAAATGTTTTCTCACGATATTCAGTTCTGCTCTGATGTATCCGGAGCAAAATTTAATAGAGCACACAGTTTAGCATTTGCTAAAAATAAACAGGAGAGGGTAGCAAGGAATTTCTAATGTAGCCATGAAGGTTTTACAGCAGGTTCTTTACACAGAAGTCAGCAGTTTGCATTTCCTTATGTGTTAATGGAAATCACTTAGTTAATTCTCCCATAATTTTGGAGAAAAAAGACATGTTATTTCTCTCTTAAAATTTTGGCAAAAAGTTCTATAGGAAGTTTTATAATGCATATCTGTCACCACAGATGTATGTTTTAGTCCAGCATTTAGACAGTTGTTAGTGACATAAATGTTAGTTTGAAATTTTGCATAAATTGGCATTTTGGCTGGAAACATCCTCAGCAAGTAGTATGTGGGGAAATAAATTTGTCCACTTTCTTATAATCCAGGATGGAATCCTGTTGAGAAGAAATCTACACTGAAGTTGGCACTTCTTGCGCTTTTTTGAGGGAGTTCTTAAATGTACTTTCACAAAAAAACTTATTATAATCTCAGTTTATTCCACAGACTGGTTCAGTGGACTAAAGTGAAATGAATTAGATTTAATAAAGCAAATGTAAATTAATTAAGATACATTTACAATTATGATCCATTTTCATATCTGAATGTTAAAAACTCTGCAAAGAACACCTGTTTGAAGCCAAAGCAGTTAGCACCCTTCCACATTAGCCTCATCAAAATCTCTAGTAAGTGTTTCTGAGTCAAGAGAAATTAAATTTGTACTGTATTTTCCAGGACACTAGTGGCAGATGTAAATATAAATAACAAAACATTTCTCAAGAAGAATATAAATCCTTAACGGATTTACAAAGAACAGGTGAACAAAAGCTTCTGTATCTTTATTTAATGCATTTTACAATTCATGCAAACTGACTTTTTAGCAGCAATTCAGAACATGCCCTGCTGTATTCTTCAGAGGTTCATTTCTCCATGCACAATCTTAAGCATTTGTAGACATAAAACATAGAGTTCTGTTCAAGCACATTTTAGAGTGACAGATTTCCTTTACTAATAGATTTAAGCCTAATTTTCTTTAGTCAATTTTACTTGGTTTATATGTAAAATATTTTTTTATGCTGTAATATTGGAACTGAGAAAGATGCCTCCAATTTTCTAAAAATACTATTTGGTCACTTATAAGTGAAAGTGGAAGTTAAAATTATTGATATTTATGTTGTCTCAATCATGTGGAGAAGCAAATCTCTTTGTTAAATATAAAAAGACAACACGGACAGGGAAATTAAAGGTGACGTATGAAAGGATCAGGCATTTATCTTTTGAGGGGAGGGAGAGCAGAGTGTCTCAATATTCATATATGCAGAAACTACTATTTTTTATGCTTAAAACTGTGACCTGGTGTAAGACCTTGATTCTGTAATAAGCTCTGTTTCTGGTGCTCAGTGATACTCTGGTTTGTAGTAAGCAAATTGTGAATCTTTTGGGCTTTATTCACAGTTACATTGAAGACCTTTAACACCCCTCTGGCAGCTTGCTCAGTATGCTAGGCAATATTCCTTCTGCATCTATAATGTTATAAAAAATAATGAAAAAAACCTGACCAAAAATAAAACCTTCAACATCCCTTGGTTGATCCAATTATCTGTCTCTAAAAATGGTTTTAACACCTCCCACACAGAACAGCAGCTTCAGTAATTTGGCAATGATAACAGCGCATAATCAAGAAACATGAGGCTGTGATATTTGGTAATACAGCCCTTTTTGTGTACAGGAAGAGTTTTGTTTGAGTAAATATATTTTCTTTTTAAGTACCTTTTGGATTACTTGCTATTAGGTTGCTCATCCTATTAGCCTCATGCAGTTACTACAAATATTTAGCTACAGAAATCGTAAAGAGGTGAATCACAACGTTCTTGATGATGGCAGATAAGAGATGAGGCTTTGCATCTTTGGTTTTTTTTTTTATGATGCTCATGGTGTATTTGAAGATAGGGGTTAATTGTGACTAACATGTAGAACAAAGGATTGGAAGGTTTGGCTGTTTAGTTTCTACCCGTGACTAATTCAAAGCCACCCTTAAGTGTACCGTCATTAGAGAATAGTGCTCTGACAAGTCCTTTAATGATATGCTGCCATAACTCCCCAGATGATACTTCAACACCATGTTTTATCAGCAGATTGCATCAAAGGCCTAACATTCAATTATGGCAGGGTGGGTTGGGAAATAAAGCAGTCTGCTGTGTGTAAAATGCAGTGAATTGTTTTCACTATGGAAATGAGAACACCCTTGCATTGTAAACCTGCTGATAGCCTACAAATGAAGTTTTAAGCTTTATGTCTGTTGCCATTATGAACCTCAAAATTATTTACTTAGGGAATTTGCATGAAGTCAATGATGGATCTCAGAAGTACCTTAGATCCTAGACACCACAGTGATAGGTAGACTGGATTTGCTCAGGTAGTTATACCACAGAACTGCAGAGTAGTTTGAATAACCATCATTTAAAAAATGTGGCTATAATGTTAACTAGAAGCAGACGCATTCACATCCAGAGGCCCCAGCTCTGATATCCATACTCAGCAGAGGGAGATTTGATAGAGTAAAAAATAAAGGACTAACCTCCAACTTTCCACTGGTATTTATAGTAGCCATAGAGGAAGACCTAGATGTATGCATGTCACCAGCATCAGTTTTTCATTAGTAGAGAGCTATTTAATCACAGAATCACAGAATGTTAGGGATTGGAAGGGACCTAGAAGATCATCTAGTCCAACCCCCCTGCCAGAGCAG